>MU551567.1:580000-606786 GCA_024362625.1 Silurus asotus | reverse complement strand
ATATATATATATATATATATATATATATATATACATACACATACATATACATATACATAAGTGAATGAGTATGGCAGATTAATTAAAGTGATTTAGTGATTATTTTTAAAGTGTCCATGTGCAGTGTGGTGTAATATAAAGTGGCACTGTGCTGTTCAAGTCCAGAGTTAAGGTGTCATAATAGTGCAAAAAAAAGGTTGTGCAGAGAAAGTGGTTCAATACTAGATCCTGGGTGTTTCCGAATGGCCTGCAGGAAAAAGCTCCTTCTCATTCTCTCTGTGTTTGCTTTCATATATATATATATATATATATATATACACACACACACACACAGTACAGGCCAAAGGTTTATATATATATATTATATATATACAGTACAGACCAAAAGTTTGGACACACCTGCTCAGAGTTTTCATATTTTCATGACTATGAAAATTGTACATTCACACTGAAGGCATCAAAACTATGAATTTACACATGTGGAATTATATACATAACAGAAAAGTGAACTAAAAATATGTCATATTGTAGGTGACATATTTTCAGTTCAAAGTAGGCATCAAGAGAATGCCAAGAGTGTGCAAAGCAGTAATCTCAGCAAAAGGTGGCTACTTTGAAGAACCTACAGTATGACATATTTTCAGTTGTTTCAAACTTTTTTGTGATGTATATAATTCCACATGTGTTAATTTATAGTTTTGATCCTTCAGTGTGAATCTACAATGTTCATAGTCATAAAAATAAAGAAAACTCTTTGAATGAGAAGGTGTGTCCAAACTTTTGGTCTGTACTGTGGTTGTGTATATGTATGTATATGTATGTGTGTGTGTGTGTGTGTGTGTGTGTGTGTGTGTGTGTGTGTGTGTGTATGTATATGTAGATATAGATAGATAGATAGATAGATAGATAGATAGATAGATAGATAGATATAACCACAGAAAATGTCATCCACCAGACCAGGCTACCTTCTACCATGAAGAAATGGAAGAAGGTAGCCTGGTCTGGTGGATGACATTCTTTTTAACATCATGTGGATCATGTGTATGTTCTGACAAGTTTCTATCATAGCCAGTTGTGGCAGCAGGCGCATAGCTGTGAACCAGTTGCCACACCAGCATTAAGTTTTTATTGGAAATATATGCTACAGTTTCTCTTCTGTACAATCTGACAGTATGGGTACGCCTCAACATCTCATGCTCATCAATGAGACTTGAGCCTTTTCACTGTCCTTCCTTAGACCTCTTTTGGTAGATCCTAACCACTGCATACCCGGAACACCCCACATGACCTGCCGCCGTAGAGATGCTCTAACCCAATGATCTAACCATCTGGAGTTGCTCGGATCATTATTCTTGCCCATTGTTCTTGCTTAAAAACTGACTGTTCACTTGATACCCAACGTATCCTACCCCTTAACATGTGCTGTTATAATGAGGTAATCAATGTATTCACTTTTCTCTCAGTGGTTTTAATGTTTGCTCTGCGCTTAAAGCAGTAGTCCTTGATCACGCATATGACCCTAATCAGGAGGTTTTTCCAATCGTTCCCTTCTGTGCTGCCCTGTGCATAGCACCGAAAGGTATTTTTGAGATGCTTGACATTAAATATGGCATATATATTTTTGCCACCCAATTGGCTGGTGTGGTTATTTTGTATTTTTGTGTTTTTCTTTTTGGGAATTTATTTGTAAAGGAATATATAAGAAATATGTGTGTACACCCACGGACAGGCATTTCATCTTTGCTTCTTTAACAGATCTCTGAGTTCAGTATTATGTCTAGTTTGTTTGATTGAACAACGGCTCTGATTCTGATGTCAAACTTTATTTGATCTCTGCAGCCTGCTGAACCTGTGCTCCCTGAAGAATCAGGACCATCTACTGAAGCTGACTGTATCCACACTGGACTACAGCCGAGATGGCTTAGCACGAGTTATCCTCTCCAAAATCCTCACTGCTGCAACTGATGTAAGGCACATGCTCTGTGAGCTGCTCTCTAAAGCAATACAATTTCCATATCACATATAGAAATGCCTTATATACTGAAGAAACTATGTTTGGTCCTGGTGTGTATCTGCTGAGTAGGACTTTCAGCAGTGTTGGCATCTGATCTATGTGTTCCAATATATAGCAAAATATTATAGTACACATAAAAAAAAAAAATATATAGCAAAATAATAATTCCTATGCTGAAGAGTTTCTTACAATACTTTTCAGCTAAACAGGCCCTTGTTCTCTGGTTTAAGGAGGATATGAATGATTGTATACGTTGGGATTAGCTAGTAAATCTTACAGAAGTATTGCTCTCTCATGTGTATGCCCACAGAATTGTAGGCTTTATGCCACTAAGCACCTGCGTGTTTTACTGCGTGCCAATGTGGAGTTCTTCAGCAACTGGGGCATTGAGCTGCTGGTCACTCAGCTCCATGACCGCAACAAGACTATCTCCATAGAGGCCCTGGACATACTGGATGAGGCCTGTGAGGACAAGGTGAGAGATCAGTTACAAAAAAAAATTAATTCGAAATACTTTGGATTTCTTAACAAATAGAGACCTTTTAATCAAGTATATTGATGTGACGTGTTGCATTTTAATTGTTAAGTCCTGTAGCTGGCAGGACAATTAGGAAATAATCAGTTATAAACTGGTGAGATAAAGCAGAGTAACTTCTGTTACATTGAAGATGAGTATGATTTGGAATGGCACAATTATTAAATTATTCTTAAATTATCATATAAGTTTTAAGTTCATTTCATGGCACACAAGCAAACAATCTCTTGTTTATTCTTTAATTTATAGCAGCTATGAAATAAACTGTAAGCTATAATCATTTATTCAAGCAAAAAAGTTACAGCACTAAAGATTCCTAATTACACAGACTATTTAATCATCTACACACTACAACTACGCCACTCTTGTCTATCTTTGTTGTGCATCTGCTCTAAAAGTCTCTATCAGTGAGCTGTTGGCTGCAGAAATAATTTTGAACAAATCTGTAAATTATAGTTGGAAAGCCTTCTATGAAACTGTCAAACTTGTGAACCACTTTTGTTTCTTGCAGGCGAACCTTCATGCACTGATTCAGCTCAAGCCGGCACTGACTCACCTCGGGGACAAGGGTGTGCTCTTGCTTTTGAGGTAAGCTGGAGATCTGTTCATATATCAAGCAGTGCGTGTTGATGACAAGGAGTTCAAACAGGAAGAGACACAGATCTCCTCCTTCCTGGAAGCGCTTTATTATTATTTGATTAGATGTGAGAATTTCAAGACTAAGCTGTAAGGTGCATTACACAGTTTACAACTGTGTGTCCTCCTTTAACTTATAATAAAAATAGAAAAAAGTTTATTATATGTCATATTTTATCTGTTCTTGGCTCCCCAGGTTCTTGTCCATTCCAAAGGGATTTTCCTACCTCAACGAGAGAGGCTACGTCACTAAGCAGCTGGAGAAATGGCAGAAGGTGCTTTATCTCTACTGTTTTTTTGAGTGGAAATGTTTGTAAATCACTCGACAGTAGTTTTAAATCTCATAGTTTAAATGTATATATTTACCCACACCAGTATGGTGCTTGTGCATGAAGCTACTACCAAATTATCACCCATAGACTGAGGTTTCTTATGGGCTCGTGACAGTCACAACCCTTAAAATGAGTTGACTGTCTTAAAATGTCTTGACTTTTTTTTACCGCATTTAATGCAATTTGCATTTATTTTTCCTGCACCAAGCGTTTTTTTTAATTACCTGTTTAGTTAGAAGAAGACTAACCTGCGGTTAAAAACATAGAATGTTAGAAAGTGCTGACACTGGAGACTTTAATAAATGTTATTATTGTTCTTATTATGATGCTGTTATTATGTTAAATATGTACTTGCTGAAAGCTTCACAATAGTCCTTGAAAGGTTTTGGTATTCCAATGGTTTCGAGTATTTGATTATCATCTAAACTTAAACATTCATGTGAATTAATTGTTAGTATAGAAATTACATAGTATTCAAACACATTAAGAAAAACCTACGGTCAAAATTCATTACCATTTTCTGACCAGTCAGATTTGAGGATTGAACAGCGCTCTAGTATAATCAGCATTGCAGTAGAAGGAGCGATTGAACAATAAGTCATTAATGTGAATGTTAGCTTTAGCACCATACATTGTTACAGGAGTTTTCTGGATCTCTGGAATAATTTGCTTGTTTTTGTATTGATGGGTAAAAGGTATACACTTTATATACTTCGAAGTTGCTAACAGTATAACTAAATCTTGGTTCTGCTCAGGAATATAACCTCAAGTATGTGGATCTAATAGAGGAGCAATTAAACGAGGCTCTCACTACATACCGCAAACCAGTCGATGGGGACAACTACGTACGACGAAGCAACCAGAGGTCTAAACGTTATTTTTTTCCCATTTCATTTGGTGCAGATTTTCCTCCTTACTGTTGTTCTAACAACCGTGATTTAATTTGGTTTGCAGGTTGCAAAGGCCAAATGTCTATCTTCCAGTGCATTTATATGGCCAGCTTGTACACGATAAGACAGGCTGCCATCTTCTAGAAGCTCAGGTTGCGACTGGTTTTCCTTATAGATTTCCTTGTCATTACATTTCCTTTTGTGCCAACTGAATCTTTTCCCCTCTTTTCCTAACAGAATATCGTACCTGACCTAAGCTACACTGTGCGATCCCCGGTGCTGGACACATGGGAAGGCATCAAACAACTTAAAGCTGCTCTTTGGGCCTTGGTTAGTGGAGTTCTCCACTATATGAAGCAAGGCCATGGATAAAACAAAAAGTGTAAATCATTTTTCTGATTATTCTGTTTGTTTTCAGGGTAATATTGGCACATCCAACTGGGGTCTGAATCTGCTACAAGAAGAGAATGTGATTCCAAACATTGTGGCTTTGGCCCACCACTGTGAGGTTCTCTCCATTCGGGGGTATGTAACCAGTAAACTACACAATTATATAAGTCACATAAATCCTTAAATCTTCCATTTGAATCACATTTTGCTTTGTTTGTCATCTCTTTCAGGACATGTTTGTATGTACTGGGTCTAATTTCTAAGACAAAGCAGGGATGTGAGCTGCTTAAGCAGCAGGGCTGGGATGCGGTCCGACACAGTCGTAGACAGCAGTGGCCCGTGGTGCCAGATGAGGTAGAGCAGCAGCCACCACCTCCAACCACCCTGCTCTCATCAGTGCCTAGTACCCTCAGCCTCAACTCTGAGTCCACCAGCTCTAGACACAACAGTGAAAGTGACTCCACCCAGCCCAGTAAGTGCTGCTCCAACTTTAACAGCAATTTATTTATTTATTTTTTACTTTAAATTGCTAACATTGATTGATTTCTATTTTTTAGGCATGTACATCCTGGATGATGATAAAGATGGTTCTGAGCTGTCTGAGGATCAGCCATATTACATCAGGTCGAAGCTGTTAAAGGACCGCAGTCCGTTCACAATCCTGGCATCCAGCCGCTTTGTGCGCAACCGTTTCCTCAGCTCTCTCTCTGGAAAGAAGCCACGCAGCACTAGCGACCCTAAAGGTAGCAGCAGCGGCGGCAGTCATAAGCTGATTGGTGAACCCAAGCTGGGAGGCCTTAGGAGGAATCGCACAGTTACAGAACCCTCTGTGTTCTCTCCAGGTCAGGGGGATGTGTTCAGCCCGGTGTTTTCTGATCTCTCCAAGAGCCCGTCAGTCACCCTGGAGACCTCGTTCATAGGGAGCAAAGGGGACGAGCAGCAGGACGGCAATGGCGAAGCAGAGTCGCGTCTGCCCCGGGTTACAGAGCGCAACATGTCAGGTGGTGAGATGCAGCATGAGCAGACCAGTCGTGAGAGGCTGGCAGGTGATGGACCTACCTCTGGAAGTGGTACTCAGTTCAAGAGCCGAAGCCAAAGCTTCAACACGGACACAACAACCAGCGGTATCAGCTCTATGAGCTCCAGTCCGTCCAGAGAGACAGCAGCAGGGACGACCGACTCGTCCACCATCGACACAGACTGCGTCAGCCTCAGCACGGTCGTCAGCGCACAGACCATCCGCACCCTAAACTCACTCACACCCCAGTCCAATCACCTCCCCCTTTCCAAATCCAACTCGGTGCTGCTAGTTCCACCAGGCTCATCTCACACACTGCCCCGCAGGGCACAGTCTCTCAAATCACCCTCGGTCACCACCATCACCAGCCTCACAGACTGCAGCTTTATGTACACGAGCCCCAGGGACGCACTGGGCTACGCCACACTCAAGCGGCTTCAGCAGGAGCGCATCCAACCATCTCTCTCCCACAGTGAGGCGCTGGCTTCCCCCGCCAAGGATGTGCTCTTCACCGACACAATCACTATGAAAGCTGGAAGCCTGGACTCCAGGCTTACACCGAGAAGGTCTGAAAGTCCTTACACACATCTGTTTAACCTTTACCTTTGTGTTATGTATTTGCTCCCTTTAACGTTGCAGTGGTTTGGGATTTTCTCTTTTTTTTTTTTTCTTTTCTAACTGATTATATGGAGTATAATCACTATTTTGATCTTTAAAAAAACAAAACAAACACTAGGTTATTTATTTTGACAGCAATCTGTTAAAGCTGAAATCGAAAAGATAAACAAGTCACAGATGTAATAATATATCAAATGTGCATGGTAATATTTGACAAAATATCTGTTAGCTATCAGCTGTTCCTGGAATTTGGCTACACCCCACAATTGCACATTTATAAAGCATTTAAGGGGCATTTTATAGGCCTGAGCGTGTTCCACATGGGTGGAATGGTATTTGAGTATTATAATAAGTATCAGGTCACCGCAAAGTCTCTTCAGGGGTCTTCATTCTGACTTAGTTTTCTCCCTACTTTTCACAGTAAACGAGATTTGTAGTTTACTTTCTTATTAAAAATGTGTCTTAATTCTTCTTATTGACAGTGTAACACAGACCCCCACCCCCCCACAGGCAACTCACAAGTTTTACCAATTCTTTCATTAACATTTCTATAGTAACTTGTGTGGCAGATGCTCCACTTATTTATCAATGTGTGAAATTTTAAAACATTAACATATATGGAAGGAAACTCCCACTGAAATCACGAGGTGAAGCGGTCTTGAAACGAGGTCAAAGTTTACAGTATCCTGGTAATATGATGACCGAAGTCTGGGTGATGCGGAAAGGACTTAATATAGCTGCTGTAACTGTGGATGTAAAATTATATTGAAAAAGACCCAGAAATGTCTAATTTATTGGCTATAAATGGATAATACAATGACTAGTTAGTTAGTTAAATATATTTTTGATATTTTGCTTATTGCTATCATGTAGAAATAAAACTTATCTTGTTATAGAAAAATAATCAAATTTGGGTGATGACACCCAACACCCACTGCCCTTTGTTTTATTCCCAACCTTTCCAGCTGTTTTAGTTTCGAATTTAATTTTCTCCTCACAAAGTTTTTATGATGTGTATTGTGTTAAAGCCACCAGAAAAACACATTCATATTGAAGCAGTCTCATTGTACTTAATCTTTAGAGCTCTATTTGTTTAAGTTTAACTGCACTTCAGCTTCAATTATAATTGAATTGTCTTTTCAATATGGGGAAACGAATTACTTGCACATACACTATTGCAATATACAATTTTATTATTATTTTATTTATTTAAAAAAAAAATTTTTTATTTAGCCAGTCAGTGACCCTGATGTAAGCCCCTTTGGAACTCCATTATAAAAATAACTTGAATTGTTTCTGATGGTCCCTCTCAGGTCCCACTCTAAAAAACGCTTCAGCTGTCTAGGCCAAGGCTCAGGGGGGCGCCGTCGGCGATCACTCTTCCCACGGCGAGTGGATCGCCCTTCTAGCTGGCAGCTCTCGTTCATTTGGAAAGACCGGTTCTGTCCTTTTTAAGATTTTTCTTAGGGAGAAAAATTTTCATCCTTGCCTTTGTGCAGCCCCCAAACCTGCTATATGAAAAGTGCTCGAAGTCTTTATCATCCCTGTTTATGCCCTCATAATGCTTCCTCAGTCTTGCACGCAGAATGAGCTATCCCTGCTGATAATCTTCCTGAGCTAGTATAGAACAGTTGAGCAGAACCTTGTCCTGTGTGCTGTAGACGATATCCTGCTGAATATGTAGTACAGATTGTCAAAGTGAACCCTGTTTTTCCCCATAAGCTTTAGCACGTAGCATGTGCTGACTTCAGCAACCCCAGTGAATGTAGCAGCTGTGGTAGTCTCCTGAGTAAACTATTCCTAATGTAAACAAGCAATTAAAAATCAGAAATCGATCATTTGAATCTCTCTCTCTCTCTCTCTCTTTCTCTCTCTCTCCTCATAATGTTTCTGTTCTGACACTAATTGGTTTTTCTGTGTGCACAGGTTTCTGAAGGCTCTGAGCTTTGCATCTTTGGATAAGGAGGACTTGTTGAGCCCTATCAGCCAGACAACGCTACATCGCTCCTCCTCCGTACGCTCCATGGTGTCTAGCGCCACCTATGGCAGTTCAGATGACTATATTGGCCTCGCTTTACCTGTGGATATCAACAACATGTTCCAAGTACTTAGAATTTCAAATTTTTCTCCCCATTCTCTATGGTTGACAAGTAGAGCTGCATGAAAACATCAAGAAATCATACTTAAAAAATTAAAAATAGCGCTTCATTATTAGCCTTGGATTAGGTCCCCATGAATGTACTGTTTCTATATAAATGATGTATATGGTATATTATAGGGGTGTAACGGTACACAAAATTCACGGTTCATACCTCATTTTTTGAGACACAGTTCGGTTAAATTTTGGTACAGATAGTGGGAAGAAATGCAAAGCATAAAAACTTTTTATTAATAATTTCATTATTAACATTGGTGAATGTCAACTGTTTACATTTTTTTAAACAATTTAAAATAAAATGCCTGCTTGGATTGAATACAAAAATTGAATATATACAAATAAAATAGAATAAATCAAATTAATGCAATGCACTTTTTTAATTATATTGGTAAATCTAGTAAATAAAATTAAATAAATGGAAAAATGAAATGTAAGATTTAATATTAGTTTGTGTTTACAGTTAATATTTAATTTTCTAAAAGAAATGCTACTTAACTGTTCTAAATATTTCAGCATGCTTCAACAAATATCTGCATTTAATAAACACAATATATATTTATTTATTTATTTATCCTTCCATCCTTGATTTATTCACTCGCTCCCTCGATATGCAGAATTGTCAGGAATTTCTTCTTTTAAGAGAGAGATTCCTGAAGCGGTCATGTGGACTTTTATTTAATTCTCAGTTATGATATAGTGCATGTTAAAGCTATTATGCGTGTCATTAAGGTCTCCTGATCATTTGTTTCTCTGTTTCTAGATAAAAGAGACTCCGTATTTCCAGAAGAGGACTAGCCCACCTTCAGAGGACAGATCTGCTAGGTTCTTCTCCGGAGATTCTGATGGTGAAAATTTAAACGCATATCTGTTTCTACTTAACTCTAATGACATCAAACCTGCAAAGATGTGCACCACTTCCTTAACTCCCCTCTCTGCTGACAGGTTCTGATGGCTCGCGGCACGGAGTACTGAAGTCGCAGCTCAGCATTACAGAGCTCATGGCAGTGAGCCGAGCAGATCAGCAGCAGTTGCTGGGCTCAGAGGAGACGGGTCTGCAGGAACACACAGAGGAGAACTGCCTCTACTGCGTGGGCTGCAAAGTGCTGGGCTGCAACTCACACACCCCAATGCAGAGTCGTTCTGGTGAGCCACAGCGTCATCTTAGGGTCACGGAAGGATTTTCCCCTTTTCCTGTGTTATATTTATTAGAACGAAATCATTGAGTTAGGATTTTTCAGGTTGATAAATAAAGTGTACAATTTAGGAATCAGTACAATATTTTTTGAGTGCATTTCTTAAATAGGTATCAAATGCTGAAATGAATGCTGTAGTTTGCTTTTCAGAAGGCCACGTTTGCCAACACTACTTGATAAAAAAAAAAAAAAAAATGTAAGATTTATTCATAATGCAAACACAGTATAACCGTCTGGTTTCTCTAATTCCCAGACTTTGCTGATGCTTCATACTCCGAGTGGTGCAGTCAGCCTGTGCACAACCACCTCGAGGTCATGCCTCACTCTAAGTTCTCCGGAGTGTCTGGTTGTAGTGACGCGGTGTCGCAGGGCTCTGCCGGGAGCACTCGTAGCACAGAGCTGGTTCTGGGTAAGACTGATTTAGCTGAGGGTTTTTAGAGCCATGGATTTTCTTTTGTACATCATTTTAAGCAGGTTCTCTCATACTTCAGTGTGCATGGCTCCTAGTAGAAATTCTAGTACTGTAAAGAGCATAATAAAGGATTTAGAAACAGCTTAAACACCCATCACTTAATCACACATTATCGTTGTCAGTGGCAGAGGTAATCAAATCATCTGCTATCTTTAGATGACGCATTGTTTCCTCAGGTCTAAAGCACGCTTTGAATCTTCCATGCTTTACTCTTATGACTCTAATGTATTTGTTTAAAGGCTCTCCTTGTTTCCTTCTGCTTTTGCTAATTAGTGTTCCATAACCTGTGGTGAGCAGCTGTATGTTTACTCAGACTGAATTAGAAAGTCCACACCAGTGATGTCATGATAACCTGCTCTGACTTTATATTTGACTGAGATACTCACAAAAGAGAGTACACCCCTCACATTTCAGGAACCTTTTTAGTAAATCTTCTCAAGGGACAATACTATAAAAATGAAACTTGGATATATTTTGGAGTAGTCAATGTAAAGCTTGTATAGAAGTATACATTTACTGTCTTCTAAAAATAACTCAACATACAGCCATTATTGTCAATAATGCAGAAGCTGCTTCAAAAACAGACACATGAGTGCTGCCAGCATTGCTTTAAGGGTTGCAGAAGCGGAAGGTCTGCGCGTCAGTGCTCAGTATGACTCGCACTGCAACAAGTTTTCATGGCCGTCATCCCAGAAGGAAGCCTCTTCTAAAGCTGGATTACAAGAAAGCCCACAATCAGTTAACAAACAGTTAACAGCTAAATACACCCTGTTTAAGAGTATGAATTACTGGAACCATTTCCTGCGGTCTGATGAGAATAAGATAAACTTGTTTGGCTTAGATGGTATCCAGCATGTGTGGCGAAGCTCTAGTGAGGGGTACCATGAAAATTATGTCTTGCCTACAGTCAAGCATAGTGGTGGTAGCATCATGGTCTGGGGCTGCATGAGTGCGGCTGGTACTGGGGAGCTGCAGTTCACATGGATTCCAACATTCTGAAGTGGAACATGCCGCTCTCCCTTCAGAAACTGGGCCGAACGGCTGTTTTCCAACATAATAAAGAACCCAAAACACAGGATGAGAACTGTTTGGCTGAAGGTGAAGGTGATAGAGTGGCCAAGTATGTCTCCAGACCTGAACCCTTTTGAGCCTAAATGCTCCTGTGTATGTTAGACGCCATGCTGGATGTTAGACGCCATGTGTCGTAACATCCAGCTGCTTCGTGATGTCATTATAGAGGTGTGGAAAAGACTCTAGCAACCTGTGCAGCTCTGGTGAATTCCATGGCAAGTGGGATTAAGGCAGTACTGGATAACACTGGTGCTCACACAAAATACTGACATTTTAGACACAGTTTTTACATTTTCACTTAGCGTGTACTCACTTTTGTTGCCAGTTATTTTGACAATAATGGCTCAGTTATCTTCAGAGGACACTGAATACTGCTAAACAAGCTGCACATCGACTACTCTAAAATATATTCCAGTTTTATTTCCAGTTTTACATATAATAAAATGGTTGCTGGAATGTAAGGTGTGCACTCACTTTTGAGATACTGTACATGTATACATTTTGTGTGTTTGTGTGTGTGTAAATATCTGGGAGTGTATAAGCTTGTATTTCTGTAGTAGTTGGACTGTATGTGAATGTATCTCTGAATGAGCTTGTGTTAAACATCTTGAATTAATATGACCTCGGCCGTGGCTTTGTTTCAGGAGTTAAGACCATTCCAGAAGATGCTCCAGCCTGCAGAGTTCTCCTGAGAAAAGAGGTGCTACGGTTGGTCATCAACCTCAGCTCATCAGTAGGAACCAAAGGCCACGAGACAGGACTGCTCACGTAAGATGTGCTCTAAAGGAACTACTCTTTCACACCCTCATGTTCTGTTCAACTCTCTTAATGTACTTGCGCTGCAATGATGTACTGTACCTAATAAATTATGAAAGGATATAATCCACAATAAGCATCATATTGCATCCCTATTATATTGTAGCACAGTGCAAAAAAAACATGCAGAAGAGCTTCAGTTAATATTAACTTCAAACATGAGCACCAGCTCTGCACAACATTACGTAGAGTTTACACAGACTGATGCAAAAAAGTGAAATGATATAATGAGTGAGTAATAGTTATTTGGGTAGGAAAGCATCCTATGAGAGTCCAAAGGAAAATTCCCAGAGTGGGCCAAACTGCCACAAAGGATCTATTAATCACAGAATCACATTTTGCAACCATGGCGGTCAGAAAATAAAATATGCATGCACTCAACATCAAGCCTTCAGGTATATTTGAGGCAATAGTTAGAAGACAATAAAGAGCAGAAAAAACAGACTGATGTTTGATTAACTGAAGTTCTTGATTGGCATCTGCATGACCTTACGCATTGTTCTGCGGCCTCATGGTCGGCCCATTAGATAATTACAGGAATTTATGTGTTCCAGTAATGTACAGCCGTGACCAAAAGATTTGTGAATGACACAAATATAAATTTTCAAAAAATCTACTGCTTTAATGTTTTAGATCTTTGTTTACTACGGTATACTGAAGTGTAATTACAAGCATTTCAGGGCTTGCATTGAAAATTACATTAAGTTTAGTCAATATTTTCCGTGTTGTCTGTTCTTCGACAAAATTTCCATGAGCCACTTAGTTATCACTATTGTCTTATTGTGTTCCATCATGCTGAAAAAAGCAGTGTTCATTAACAAATTGCTCTTGTATGGTTAGGAGAAGTTGCTCTTGGAGGTTGTTGTTTTTGGCTGTGTTCTCAGTTCCCTTGGCTACGAAGCACCCCCACACATGAATGGTCTCAGGATGCTTTACTGTTGGCATGACAGAGGACTGATGGTAGGGCTCACCCTTTCCTCTCCGGACGAGCTTTTTTTTTTTCCGGATGCCACAAACAATCAGAGAAAATGACTTTACCCCAGTACTGTACTATTTGCAGAATATCAGTCTGTCCCTGATTTTTTTTTTTTCCTTGGAGAGAAGTGGCTCCTTCGTTGCCCTTCTTGACAGCAGGCCCTCCTCCAAAAGTCTTCGCTTCACTTTGTATGCAGATGCACTCACACCTGCCTGCTGCCATTCCTGAACAAGCTCTGCACTGGTGGTGCATTAATTCCGCAGCTGAGTCTTTAGGAGACGGTCCTAGCACCCTGAAAACTTATTCACAACAGTTGTAAACCTCTCTCCCTTAAGTTCTTGATGATCCAATGAATGGTTAATTTTAGGTGCAATCTTACTAGCAGCAATATCCTTCCCTGTGAATCCCTTTTCGTGTTTGCTTGCAGGTAATCATGGCTAACCAAGGAAGAACAATGATTTTAAGTGCCACCCAACTTTTAAAGCTTCCAGTCTGTTATTCGACCTCAATCAGCATGACCGAGTGATGTCCAGTCTTGTCCTCAACACTCTCACCTGTGTTAACGAGAAAATCGCTGACATGCTGTCACCAATCCTTTTCATAACATTCTGGAGTAAATGCAAATTGCTATCATTCAAGAAACTGAGGCAGCAAGACTCTAATCTTTTGGCCTGTAGATGGTGAACATGGTTCTAAATGACAAAAATTATTTGTAAAGCAAAAGTGCCACAGTAATAATATAAACGAAGATGCATTAACAGTCTCGGGTACACTTTGTACAGTTTTTCATGGGAATTCACTTGTAGGTGAAAAGAAAATTTGGTGGCTCTCTGGAGATCATATTTGTTTCTGCGTGTAAAACCATAATTTTATTTATTAATTTATTTATTTTTTACATGGTTGATTAGGTAATGTTACTACAAATGTTTTCCATCGCATAGTTTTTGTTTGAAAAGTAATGGTCGGAATCTGTTTTTACTGACGTGTCATAAACACTTAACACAAAATTTGTATTAAGAAATGCATTCTTTTTATTTGTAAATGAGTCACTGAGACAAGTGTTTGAACATTTTGTTTATTCAGTCTTGTCTGATGAGCAACATTTTCAGTCAGTAAAACATTTTTGTGTTCTGACCAAAGCTATTTAATCCCTTTCCCAAAAAAACACAGGATCAAGGAAAAGTTTCCTTATGCGTTTGATGACATCTGCTTATACTCTGAAGTGTCCCACCTGCTGGCCCACTGCGTGTTCAGGCTCACCTCGAGACGCTTTATCCAGGAGCTGTTTCAGGACGTTCAGTTTATTCCGGTAACCTTCTTCAGCTCTTTAAGATCACCACATATATTTGCTCTACATGTTTGTTTCCTTTCGTCTCCCACCAGATGGTGCCTAATTCTCATTTTGCCTATTTTTTGTTTTATTTTGTCATCACGTCCCACAGCTTTATGAGGAAGCCGAGAGCATTTTGTCAATGCCGTCAAAATGCGTCACTGTAAATTCTCCACCGGAGTCCTGATATTGTGAAGCCTGTGCTTGCTGTTACCCCACCCGTCCTCCTCCACCCAGACCTCCCCATTCATTTTCGCCTGGCCTGGCTGAGACTTTTATGGAAGATGGAGGCAATCAGAGGTAACGTGGGAATATGACGCTGGTGGATAGAAGAGACAAAAAAAGAAAACGAACGCTCGAAGGCTAAAAGTGCATCTGCAGAGGAGTTTGCAGGATGTGTCTGCGAAGATAAATAGAATCGGTACGGCGCATTCACAATAAGATCAACGGAAACATACTGCCTGAACAAACAAAGCCTGAAATCAAGACAGAAATGTGTTTAAACTCTGGCAGTTGGAGTTACAACCAAAATATTGCTTTTGACTGACAGTAATGCGTGTAAAAGCACTGACAGTGCGGGGACAGTAAGAAAACAAAAAAATCCACTGAAAGCTGTAAAAGTCGCTGAATCTTTTGAATTTTATTTTTGTCCTGAGTTCTGCACAGTCGTCATGAGCGCATTCAGATATAGACTGAAATAACAAATGCATGTTTGCTCTTCCCTCTGGATCCCTCAAGTCTGATTTTAACACTACAAGGTTGTGGTTTGTTTCACTAACTTAATCCGTGTATATAAAGAAGTACGCAGTGAGCCTGTAATTGAATTATTCGACAGAAAAAGCCTTACTGATTCACACCCACACGAGAGACAATCATCATTTAAAGATCCAACCATCTGTATGGCAGTAACCACCTCATCTTTTTTTTCTACATGCTGGGCTTTTACTGTTATGAAGCACTGAATTATGACCCCTGATTAAGCTCAGATGTGCTTATTTAACCCACAGTTTGCATAGTTTTGAGGAAATCTGGTGTAAAATTCTTAATTTTCCAAATGTATTTTCCAGGTAAGGCTGTATATTTTCATACATTCTCTAGGTATCAGTGCAGAGTCATTGGCTAGTTAACTGCTGCAGCTCGTGTAGGTCACACTGTAGTTGTACAGTTACTGACTGAAGCCTGTTAACTCCTTAATTATCATTCAGAATTTATAAGCACACTTCTAGTTTGTGAAAACGTCTAACAACCAAAACTCCATCACTGCTGTGTGAAGGAATTGACCCTGATATAGTCATTGCTAGGAATACTTAATATGAAAGCTAAATAGGAAAAAAAAAAAATCAACCACAAGGCTACGTGCCAAGGACTGACATGAAGCAGTCATAAGCACACATCTGCCACCCTCTATTTGCTTATTTTCTTTTTCAGTTTGTTTATTAATCTCGTTCCACAGCCACCTTTATGAGCTCAAGAACGAAACATTCAGTGCTATTTTTTTTATGTCATCATACTGTAAAGCATCCTCTTCTGACCTCTGCCCCAAACACTTTCTCATCCAAGAACACTTCACCACAGCCTGACCTCTGACTGTTACAAAGCAGAGACTTTCTGCAGAAAGCATTTTCATTTCAATGATTACACACATTTTAAAGACATTTTAAAGTCATCTATTTTATTCACAAAGTGTATTCTCAGCTGCTATTATACACAATTCTTTCAACAGCTTCTGAACACTCAGGTGTGAGAATTGAACAGGTATAAATGGTCATTAACAGACACAGTGGTAAAAATAGAAAGCTTTAGTCTCTAACTGAATGCCTACAAGGTGACCAACAAAATATGATGGTGTAATAAATGAGTACAACGTAATGTATTCAAAATGAATTGCATGAATATTAGTTAACCGATTTACTGAGTCTCCTCACAAAATCGCTGTGGTAGATGAGACCCAGGGAAAAAAGAGCTCCCTGTGCAGAATTTTGTTAAACAGTGAGCTTCTGTTGGTTTGTTTGCTGTTTGGTTTGGTTTCATACTGCACAGAAGTCAGTAAACTAAATGGAAAATTTGAACGTCTGAAGGAAAGCGTTTGAGTGCTGAAAACTTTCCCGTAAATCTCTTTAAATTTGCTCGTCAGAAACACAGCAAACGGTATGCAAAAGTAAATAATTATATAAATACGTAGCGTAACACATTTCAACATCCCAGCCAAAGTTTTTCTCTATTTGTTTAGGAAACCAAATTAGCAGGACCTAAGTCTGACCCAAGCGTGATTCTCACCAGTGTAAAGAACCACATTTAAAGGGGTCCGTTTAAACTGATTAAACGTTGCAAATGCGAATGCGCCCTTCTTGGGTTCTGACCTCTGAAACTAACGGGTGTTTTAGATCGTTCCATTTCAGTTTTGTGACGCAGACACAGTAAACTCATCCAGCTCGATTTTTAGAATCGATCAAACAGCAGACTAACCTGTAAAGCTAATAATCAGATATTATGAATTGTGGAGGAATATATAAACAAAGTGTATTGTTTAAGAGCTAAAGTACCATCTATTTGAGGGCAGCTTTACTGGGATTTTACATTTGGCAAACTCTGGTAACAGAGTAAAAGTTTTTATAAACAAGTCCATCGAGTCATTTATGATTTTTTTTTTTCTCTCAACTCTTACATCTCACATACAGTCAGGAAAAATGTCCATTTCATCAATTGCAGTAAAAAGAACAAGTGCATGTTTGTTGTCCACATGCTGTTTTCTGATGAGGCTAATGTAAGCTGAAAGAGAAGTCCATATGCACCAAATTGCATCATGCAGCAAACAACAGAGAGAAATGTATGCATGCCTTCTTTATTCCTTCTCTGCCTAAACCCTCCCAAACCCATCTTCTAGATCTACTCTTTACTAAAAGTATAAAATGGTCTGATGCATTTCTATTGAATGATTGAGGACTTGGCTGACATGCACTCATTCTTAGTAACATTTCTATTCGATCACTCATAAGGTGGTTTTACAAGTACATCCCACTGGCAGAACCTGTAAAGGTTCCATTTGTCCTTTATTTTTTATTATTATTTCTATATAAAAGGTTTTTCAAAAAAAAAAGCTAGAACTCTGTACAAACTGAAAAATACATTCAAGTTTTGTCCGATTGTTTTCTGGAGTAATAAGCTATAATAAGAGACGATGATGGTGATGATAACGATAATGATGCAGCTTTTGTTAACTTTGACGCTTCCCCACTATCTAAACACCTTCAATCCTTACTTTCAATGCTTTTTGCTTTAAAGGGATTGCGGATGAGCCGTGACACCCTGTGCCAATGTTTACTTTACACTCCTCTTTTTAAACTTTGAGACACAGGGCTTGGGAAAAGTATCGATACCAAATTGCGCAAAAAATTGTCCAACACGGCCAATTCTGTATCCATTCTCTGTTCTGCTACACTGAAGTTTTATTTCTGTTTTGTAGATCAGGGGTAAGACTGCTTCCACAGTGTTTGTTTAATCCTTTTGGAATGTGTCTGTTTTTAATAGAGATGGTTGCTGCCAAATAACGTCTTGTCATCCAATCAGGCCAGGATTTGGGGGGATAAGAAAGAAAAGCAACCCTGGAAGACACAGTGCTTGAGAAAATCTATTCTATTAAACAGATTTATGAATTGTTGGATCCAAAAACGATATATAGTTTTTGGTGCCAAAGTAACTAACAATAACCGGATATGTATTTTTGGGATCTCCACTGGTACCATGGAACAGACAGCGGTCCTGTGTGACATGCAGTTGACTTACACAAACAGCTCAAACTCCCAATTTCCTCCCACTAAAGCTACATGCAAACAACCTGCTCGTCACACCAGTGTTTATTTTATTCATATCACTGATCATAAATATTATCAACAGAAGATTGAGCTCGTTAGTGAGTCAATACTAGATAAGACTGGTAAGATTGCTGCCATGGTAACAGTGTGTGGAGTGAGTCATTTTCTCCCCCCCTGTGTTTTCAAAATGCATTTCAGCCAGTGTGAAAGCAGCTTTTAGTCCATTTGTGTCTCAAACCACAGCAGCATGTATCTTGGGGGAAAAGTGCAAAGTGGGCACGGTTTGAGACCGATATTAATGTGTCACGTGTAAAGCAGCAGAATTATTATTACAGCATTTGTCCTGGCCATTACATAAGCATGACGCAATAACTAAACCCACTCACGGTGAAGCCAGAGCAATGCCTTGTCTCGTTCAAATCTTTTCATTAGGTAAAGGTTTTATCGTTTATTGGATTCAGTCTTCACCTGTAACTATAAATCTGAGGTGTTGAGAAAGAGAATATTTAATGTGCCTGTTGATTTCAAATCGATTCTTTTTTTGGTATCGTACCTGTTTTTAATGAAACAGAGTGATGGGATTTGTTCGCTTCTTCTCAGCTGGACCAGTCATGCTATTTAGGCAGCTTTAATTCTTTTCGCCTTTATATGTATCCTTTTTTTTTTGTGCGTGTGTGTTAGCTTTAGACTTAATGAAATTGTCCCAGGCGTTTTTAATTTATTATAGATTGTAAGAAATCAGCATCTTTATCCGGCTTGGCTTTTCCCGTAAAATCCAAGGTTTTATTACTATTATTATGAATATTATATTATTAGTATTATTATAATTATTTAGATTATTATTATAGGTTTTTTTTTTATTTAGGATGCATTGTAAAGAAGTTCTGGCTCTAATATTGACTGGCAATAACAGCCCATTCATGTGTGCTTTTGAAACGCAGCTGTTTCTTTTGTTTGTTTGTTTTTTTTATATATCTAAATGTGTCTGTGACAACCCTCTATCAATTTGAATAGGCTATTGACAGGCGAGCTTGGAGAAACTCGGGGCTGTTTGATAAAGGCATGAAAATCCTGGAGATCCTGTCACAATGCTGATTTTCTTTTCTGTTATCCTCTGAACTGTGTGCGAACTGTTAAGCTTTATTAACATGCTGCCATCATCACCTGTGCATGTGAACGTGTCGATCTCTGCCAACTGCCTCACTAGAAGAATATTTTTGTTCTTGTACTCATCATTCATGATCCATGTTCACAGTTAACCAGTAACACTGGTTATTTTACTGCATGAGTCATTTTCAGAAGCATGATCAGCGCTTGGTGGCTTCAGTGCCACCGAGAATCAATGTACTAAATTCTAGTGAATATTTCGATTTTTTTTTTCATTATGATTATTATTATTATTATTTCTGTGACTGCATTTATTTAAAGGAAGTGTGTTCTCATCACCATTCACACCCAGTAGTCTGAATTGTTTTATCTGAACATCTGTCATGTAAAAAAAAAAAAAAAAAAAAAAAAACAAGAAAAAATGTCCACCTTCAAAACATACATTTTTCTTTTTCTGTCTGAAGTGCACTCATGAACTTGCAGAGCACTGTATTAAATTTATCAAGAACCATTTAATATCGAGATTGCAGAAATCGATGCAAAAGAAGTGTTATTTATATTTTTCCTTGAGGAAAAAGAAAAACGTGTCTCAAAAAAGTTGTACATACTTGTAATGTTTTCTTTTATTTTCCCTAATTGTGGTCTCCCTTGTATAGTACAGTGTTTGTTTTGGGCATTAGAGAAGAGCCTTGAGAAACAATCTTATGAAAGGGATGCATTGTTAATAAAAAAGAAAGAAAAAAAACCCGAATTGTGTCAACTGTGTTTAATCCGTCTTCAGAAGCCTATGAACTGAAAATGCTATTCTCTGTTATTACACTAGAGGGCAAAACCGAGCAAAAACCTCTGGGTCATAAACTTTTAACAAAAATAACCTGCGTTACTGTATTTCTTCATTGGTACATTAAAAATTGACATATTCAATGGTCATTCTTATTTGTATCTCATCAGTACCAACCTACTTTTGTTTCTTCATGAAATTCCGACTATATAACTTCCACACTCACGGTTCTGAAAGGTACTTCTTAAAGTGGAGCCTGACAGGAAATGGGAATGTAAATTGCATCAGAATTTCTTCAAAATATTTTAATTCAATTCTTTCATGGATAATTTCCTAAACGGCATGCCTCTGTCTGTCTGACAAACAAAAATATCAGTCATAACAATATGTCTGCCTTTTACTGCCAGACCTGACCTGTTGAGCATTAACGTCTGCAATTTGAAGCACAGTAGGTCATCTGTTCAGACTACAGCCATCATTCTGCATGTGTATCAAATGAGCCTCGGCTGCCCATGACCCCCTCACCGTTTCACCACTGTTCCTTCCTTCGACCAGTTTTAATAGATGCTGAGGACTGCAGACCAGGAAACACCCCACAAGAGCTGCAGCTGCTCAGACCCAGTCGTCTGGCCATCACAATTTGTCCCTTGTCAAACTTGCTGTAATCCTTTTGCTTGCCCATTTTTCCTGCTTCTAACACAATAATTTTGAAGACAAAATGTTCACTTGCTGCCTAATATATCCACGCTGATACACCCTGTTCATAGAGAGAGAGAGAGAACACGTTAGTAGTGCTAAAGTAAGCGTTTTATGCAAGATAAGAAAAAAAAATAATCATAAACTTGGGAAGGAAGAAGTCTATTTTTCAAGGCCATGTGTCTGTCATGTGTCATCATGTCAGACATGGACTTCTATCATGTGTCTGTTTTTTCCTCCTAAAACATTGCAACTGCCTAAATCACAGATTCACACAATGTAAATGTAGAAACTATGTAAAAAAAGTAAAATATATAATGTTAAAATAATAAAACCACAGACAGGTGATGTGATTATCACGGATTATCTCTTAGATTTCTGGTAAGTGAAGGTCTAGCTAAACATTGTTGAGGTGCACCCCCTCATGACACTGGTTTTCTTAAATAGCAGAGGCATCTTTCAGCAAAATACTGCTCCTTATAATACTGCAAAAATGTTTCAGAAATGGGTGGAGGAAAATCAATTTACATCCAAGTTAGATCCAGCCAGCTTACAGGACTTGAAAGATCGATTTATCTATCTATCTATCTATCTATCTATCTATCTATCTATCTATCTATCTATCTAGAGAAATCATAGGAAAAATATAATTTAGTTGTTCAACATTTAAGCTGAGTTTTTTAAAAACAGATTTACAGTGTATGACAGTCATATATTATATAGATAGCTAATATAAATACCCAATGCTGCATGTATTATTATTATTATTATTATTATTATTATTATTATTATTACAACAGTAAAGTAGTCAGTAAATGCTAAGCTGTGCTGAAGACAGTAATCAGTGTGCTGATTGTCACCTGTGCTTTTATATGGATTTTTATTTTGTTTTTGATTTTTAAATGAAATCAAATAGCAAAATCTCCAGATTTAAGCCTACAAACAGGGATATAGGAGTCATTTGGTGACAGATGTGACACTGTTTTTTAATTTTCATTTTTAATATTATTTTAATTTTTTGACAGAACCTGTTATTGTGTGTGTGTGTGTGTGTGTGTGTGTGTGTGTGTGTGTGTGTGTGTGTGTGTGTGACTCGCTTCAGTCCCTCAAAGCTGTTGCTCAACACACCGCTGTTTCCTTTTCCCAGGAACTGTTCCGTCCTCTTCCAGTATGAACCTCCTCTCACTGAAACACTCCCATTTCTGCATTTTCTCTTTGAAAGCACATTTCCACTCCACATTTACCACTTATTACGAGTCCACACTCCATTCTGCTGTCTAAGAGCCTTTTTTTCCGTCCTGCGACACTTTAAAGAAGAGGAACACCTTTCCCGGTATGTCTGTCGTTAAACACACACACACACACACACACACACACATATTTGCTTTCAGTTTGTAATCAGAGGTGGGTGTTGGTGCTTGGTTGATAAGTATTAGTGTTAAAAGTCTTGTTTTTTTTAAAAAATCCAGTCCCAATTATTGATTTAATGTGATGTTTCGAGTTTTCCGATGTTTTATATATATAAAAAATCAGGAACTGTCAATCATTTGGAACTGTTTTATTTCTCGACAAAAGGCTTCTACTGGTTTTTCAACTGGGTTTGTTTTTTTATCCTAAAAAAGATACCTGTTAACTGGAATACTGGTAATAAACATAAGGTTGATCCAGGGTCCTAATATGTTCAATTAGAATAATTATTCTAAACCCCAATTATTGATTTAATGTGATGTTTCGAGTTTTCCGATGTTATATATATAAAAAATCAGGAACTGTCAATCATTTGGAACTGTTTTATTTCTCGACAAAAGGCTTCTACTGGTTTTTCAACTGGGTTTGTTTTTTTATCCTAAAAAAGATACCTGTTAACTGGAATACTGGTAATAAACATAAGGTTGATCCAGGGTCCTAATATGTTCAATTAGAATAATTATTCTAAACATTATTCACATTACTATATAATATATACTAAAGATGTGCCATCCCAGTTCTAAGGCAAAGTTTATATCCTTTTTTTTTTGTATAAAGTGCTTTATGTGTGTAATAGGAAGCCATTTAGTAAAAAAAATAAAAAAAAGATTATGAGAGTAGCACTTTAAAATTGGCCAGAGATTCTGTCGTAGAATGTAAGTGTCCTTTTTTTGTCAGTAATTAAGTGGAATATATATATATATATATATCACGGGAGGAGATGGTCTATGACCTGAAAAGAGCTGGGACCACCGTTTCCAAGGTTACTGTTGGTAATACACTAAGACTTCATGGTTTGAAATCATGCATGGCACGGAAGGTTCCCCTGCTTAAACCAGCACATGACCAGGCACGTCTTAAGTTTGACAATGACCATTTGGATGATCCAGAGGAGTCATGGGAGAAAGTCATGTGGTCAGATGAGACCAAAGTAGAACTTTTGGTTCATAAATTCCACTTAATGTGTTTGGAGGAAGAAGAATGATGAGTACCATGCCAAGAACACCATCCCTACTGTGAAGCATGGGGGTGGTAGCATCATGCTTTGGGGGTGTTTTTTTGCACATGGGACAGGCACGAAGCACACAGCCAGGATAACCAAGGAGTAGATCTGTAAGAAGAATTTAAAGGTTCTGGCGTGGCCTAGCCAGTTTTCAGTCTTAAACCCAAGAGAGGATCTTTGGAGGGAGCTCAAACTCTGTGTTTCTCAGCGACAGGCCAGAAACCTGACTGATCTAGAGAAGATCTGTGTGGAGGAGTGGGCCAAAATCCCTCCTGCAGTGTGTGCAAACCTGGTGAAAACCTACAGGAAACATTTGACCTCTATAATTGCAAACAAAGGCTACTGTACCAAATATTAACATTGACTTTCTCAGGTGTTCAAATACTTATTTGCAGCTGTATCATACAAATAAATAGTTAAAAAAAATCATACATTGTGATTTCTGGATTTTATTTTTAGATTATGTCTCTTACAGTGGACATGCACCTACGATGACAATTTCAGACCCCTCCATGATTTCTAAATGGGAGAACTTTCAAAATAGCAGGGTGTTCAAATACTTATTTTCCTCACTGTATATCGATGAGTGAATAACAATTATTATGTCATCATTATTACACCTGTTAGTGGGTGGGATTTATTATGCAGCAAGTGAATATTTTGTCCTCAATGTTAATGTGTTAGGATTTAAGCGAGTTTGTCAAAGGCCAAATTGTGATGGCTAGACGACTGGGTCAGAGCATCTCCAAAACTGCAGCTCTTGTGGGGTGTTTCCCAGTCTGTAGCCATTAGCATCTATCAAAAGTAGTCCAAGGAAGGAACAGTGGTGAAACGGCAACAGGGTCATGGGCGGCCAAGGCTCATTTGATACACATGGCGAGTGAAGGCTGCAGTCCGATCCAACAGATGAGCTACTGTAGTTCAAATTCCTGAAAAAGTTAATACTTGTTATGCTCTGTGGGTTTAGGATTGTTTTGGCATTAAAATAGGGACCAATACAGTATTAGGCAGGTGGTCATAATGTCATGCCTGATCAGTGTGTTATATATACAGTGGTGTGAAAAAGTGTTGTCCTGATTTCTTCTTTTTTTGCATGTTTGTCACACTTTAAAGTTTCTGATCAATAAACTAATTTAAATAATAGTAAAAGATAACACAAGTGAACACAACATGCAGTTTTTAAATGAAGGTTTTTATTATTGAGGGAAAATAAAATCCAAAACTACATGGCTCTGTATGAAAAAGTGTTTGCCCCCTAAACCTAATAGCTGGTTGGGCCACACTTAGCAGCAACAACTGCAATCAAGCATTTGCGATAACTTGCAATGAGTCTCTTACAGCGCTGTGGAGGAACTTTAGTCACTCATCTATACAGAATTATTGTAATTCAGCCTCATTGAAGGGTTTTCGAGCAAGAACCACCTTTTTAAGGTCATGACACAGCATCTCAATAGGATTCAGGTCAGGACTTTGACTAGGCCACTCCAAAGTCTTCATTTTGTTTTTCTTCAGCAAGGTGGACTTACTGATGTGTTTTGGATCATTGTCCTGCTGCAGAACCCAAGTTCGCTTCAGCTTGAGGTCACGAACAGATTAAAGAAACATTAAAATGTGACAAACATGCAAAAAAATAAGAAATCAACACAATATGTATATATATGTATATGTATATGCCAATATGCAATATTACTTCTCACCTGATGCACAGTACTGATTTTCATCTTTTTGCAAGAATGTTTTGGGCAAAATGTTGTGTGAAGTTCCTGTGTTTTAAGCTTAGTGTCCTATGGTCATTTGGAAGGTCCATGGCAATATCTATTTGCAGATTTGCCAGATATCATCCAGCAAAAGACCAAAATTGTTTTTAAACCAAATGCTGTTTTGCGTGAGTTCTTTGTGTGGAGCAGGGAATATAAAACGTGCAAGATGCCAAAATCCAACATACAACAGGAAGCTTCTACTTTCCAAACAATAGGGTACTGACAGCTTTTCCTTGTACTCCTGCTGATCAAAACCCCTTGTTTTGTTTCTCCAGCATATCATTTCTCAGTAACTAATCACACCGGTGTAAGCCGTTGTGTGCTGTTGTGTAATGGCTCGTGTGTGTGTCTGGTTTCTGGGTGCAGTGCTCTTATTGCTGATCGTGGAAAAACAGGATGGTGAGTCTACACCACAGCTAAAAACAAACACACCTAAAAATCTGTAAAGCATGCATTGTTCTAAGCTGCAGATTTTCTAGGCTTACTTCTCTGTCTGATCTACAAACTACTTTCAGATGGTACTGACCCCCACTGACTGAGCTCCTGTAGTTAATAAAAAACCTACTGTTATCACAAATAATTATGTTTTACAACTTATACAGTTAGTGCGCTAATTTAGTTGTTAATTACAATCTGGTTGATGCCATCAGGAGGTTTTAATTCATGTGCAGCTGCAATGTACAGGTTTATGTTAATGTAAATCAAATTACATTATTAGTTCATGGCTCAATTACAGGGATATTTTCGGTGAGCAACTCACATAAACAGATTTAAAATACATGTAATTGTTGATATGGTGATGTTTTCTCTAGTGAGATATAAATGTATATTTATGAAAGCAGTTTTCAGTGTCAAATTAGTTTGGACAGTCAGAGGTAAAGGTATAGGACTGTGCCTGTGAATTTGTAACTACAGTGCAAAGTGAAGGAGCAGTTTACTTCAGGTGGGCCAACAACCAGGCTTAACATTATCAGTGTGTGAGAGTGCAGCTATGTATTACTGACTGGCTCTTCATTCTTAATTTCCTGTTTGAATCAGCAATGCGTAGGTTTCTTCAGCCATATATAAAATAAATAATTTTTTGTTGCATTTCAGCATTTTTTTTGTTGTTGTTGTTAATATAACATGCAGAACTGGAGCATATAAAGTTTAAAGGTACAAAACATACATTTCTACAAAGTATTATTAACAATAAATAACATAATTTCAGCGACCTAAACCTTAAACCTTTTTCTGCTTAAAATGGCAACATAAATTTGAGTTTATTGACATTTTTGAAGGAATTTATAAATGCTATGTATTGGCTAAAATATATCCCATATGGTGTAAAATATATTAAACCATCATTAATCTTCTGTTTATAGACATTTTTGTATTTATTTAGGTGTATGGAGATAATATATAAACTGTTATGATCAAATAAAAAGAAACAGAAATGTTTTTTTAGAGATTACTATTTTAAAAGTAGAAACCAGAAGAAGACTCTGAGTTGAACAGTAGCAGGCATGTGCATATGGTCTCTGGAATAGGTTCACATTGTTCACATTTTAGGCCCAGATGACTGAAAAATCTAGAGATTCTTTTTAGTCCAGTGCATGTGATTCTCTATCCTGTGTATAAAAAAGCTGCTTTAGTTAAATATATCAGATTTACACTCAATAGCATCACCAACTTACAACTATATATATATATATATATATATATATATATA
>MU551567.1:559750-572786 GCA_024362625.1 Silurus asotus | reverse complement strand
TAGTATAATTACTGCTGTATAAATATAAATAAGTCCTTCTTTCACTTTGCATAGGGTATGCTGGTCAAATCTTCTTGGATAGAGATATATATTTGTAGATAGATAGATAGATAGATAGATAGATAGATAGATAGATAGATAGATGGATGGATGGATGGATGGATGGATGGATGGATGGATGGATGGATTCTGTACATGATGTAATATGGATGGATGGATTCTGTACATGATGTAATATGTATATTATGAGCAAATACAATGATGTCTTTATTTTTTATCTTGTACTTGTACTCTGTCAATTACTTTTTCATTTTATGTGTCTTTTGTGCAGCCCCATCAGGAAAAGTTCAGAATCTAACTGCTACGCAGGAGGGCTTAAATATTTACCTCTCCTGGGGTAATGTTCAGGAACATGAGCAGAGAGGCTTTATAAAGGGTTATAATGTGTCTTACAGTCACGCTGGAGGAGATCAAGTATATGTTGTTATACCTGGTAAGTGAGATTAGCTCTTATGTTACTATCAATGAAACGAACAAATCCTTAACCGGATTTTTTATAGAGAAGAAATAAATTTTTGCACTGCTTTTGGCATGTTTGTGGTAAACACAAAAACAGTAATGTAAAATGTCTTATTGTCCCATTAAATCAAGATCCCGGTATTCAAAAGTACAAGTTCAGTCTTCCTGTGGAAACCTACATATTCACAGTGAAAGCCTTCACATCTGCAGGAGAAGGTCCTAGATCTGAGACCACTGTATCAATGGATCCTCAGGGTATGTGTGTGTTCAAAATTTTTACCTCATATGTTACCTGTCATTTACAATGTTTAATTACTAGATCAATAGGGATTTTAATTTTTTTTTGTATTAGGAAATGTGCAATTTATTTAAGTAGCCACCAACTGGGAAACACTTTTGGGGATATGTATGTGTGTATTCATCTGTCTGACACCAGCTTCATTAGCTTCCAGATGGAGGCTCAGTTGCTGTCAAAAGAGATCAGGTTCATGTTGTAGAACCACATTTTTCAGGAACAGTACTTACATAGTACAATTACCATTTACAATTCTAATATTTAGCTTTATCCTTATCACTTGCAGTTATTTACTGACCTCTAGTGTTTGTCTTTTTCCAGTGACATAAATCAATTTTATTATACACCAATGTTAATTTTCGCATCTGAAACAATTTTAAATATGATAACTTTACTTATCACAGATACACAGAAATGTGTAAGGATGTGCACGAAAGCAAACAATGCAGCAGAGCAGAAATTGCATTTGGCACTTTCTCCTTTAGGCTACAGATTTGGTGTTGGAATTAAATCCTGCTGCATTTACACAACATAAGCTCACATCTTTTGTTATTATTTATCACTTTGTACACATTGTATATGATCCTCTGTTTGTTTTAATATAAACATATAGAAGTAGTAAAATATTTGTGTGGCTTTTTGAGAAAAATGTGCATAAAAAAAAAAATGCCTTTTGTTGGTGTTTTGCTGATACAATAGTTTGCTTAAATAAAGCATATGCACACTATATTTCAAAATGTATGTGGACACCTAGCCATCAAGCTTCCACCTCAGTGAACACATCTGGGATGAATTGGAACTTAGACTGCATGCCAGGGCTCCTCACCCAACATTAGTTCTTAACCTCACTAATGCTTTTGTGACTGAATGAGCAAAAATCCCCACAGCCACGTTCCAAAATCTAGTGAAAAGCCTTTTCAGAAGAGCTGAGGTTATTATAACAACTAAGCCAGACTAAATGTGGAATGGGATTTTCCCATGTGGGTGTGATGGTCAGGTGCACACATACAATATAGTCCATTATTGTAAGTTGTATAGTGTAATATCGGATTTCTGCAACTATTTTTTTTAATTTATAAAAATTCTTGCAGTTTTTATATATAGTAAAAAACATTTACATTGAACCATATGAAAGGTTTTCCATACATATGTTCCACACAGTTTATTACTGCAACTGTATATAAAATGGCAAATAAATGACATATATTATGTGCAATATATTATAATGTCATAATTTAGATGAACCCTCCTACAATCAGCATTACAACCACCCCATTAAATAGATGCATGATTTTTTTTAAATGCTGGAAGTTTTATTAATGTGTATTAATATGCTATTTATTTATTTATTTATTTTGCAGTTGACCTGGTGATCATTAAAGTTGCTTTTTTTCTGGCCGTGATGTTAGTTTTACTTTGCATAATTTCACTCCTTTTCTACAGAAATCGGAAATGGTATGTCACATTTAAATTTCACTATATATTTATGAGAAAACATTACAGAAGATACGGAGTGCAGAACTTTAATATCCTCATTTCCCACTTTTCTTGAATGATTCCATCAGGGTAAAATCAGTGCTGTGGCCTGAAGTCCCCAAGCCGACGGTTTCAGATGACTTTCTTAAAAAGGTGAGTTGTCAGGACTGATCTACTGCACACATTGCAAAGAGTTGATCCTTTTTGATGCAAGAATGTAAGGAAATAATTTACATTCACATGTTATATTTCTGGGGTCTATAAAAAGTTTACAGCAGTTTACAGTGTAGCTATTTGTAAACATGTTTTAGTGCAGAAATCACTTTAGAGGTTTTTAGTGTTTCAAACAAATATTGTTTCTGATCGTGTATGTTAATTTTACACATAGACAAATTCATTTAGGTAAAAAATATTCACAGTCAAAGTCATAATTTGAAATATTAGATGCATTTGCCTTAAAATACAAATGAGATATTGTTGGAATTAAATTTTTACCAGAAACAGTAGGTTTGCTGTTTGCACAAGGCTGAACTGGTAACCTTATTAGCTTCATACCTAAAAACTAAAACTAAAGAGGCACATCTAATACAACAGACAAAGCTTGAATAATAGATTACATTTGGGATTTAATTTAATATTTAGCTAAATCAATGCTTCAGATTCATACAGGAGCCTCTACAGTACATTAGTTGCTGGTTAGACTTTAGTGCTTAGAGTAGGTAATACCAGGTAATTCCTCCACAATTATTATGTTTTAAATATATTTTGAATGATCAATGGGTTTTACTTTTTGGTTTTCACTGGCATTCCACATAATGAGGCACCTTCAATATTCAAATCAAGAACACTTCTGTTTTTTTTTTAATCCCCTTTCAGTACTTGAATTCTTGAATATTCTAATTCAGTTTGCAAAATTATGTACTCTCTTTGTTCATTCTCTGGTAGTGAATTGTTCAAATTCATTTGACTCCTAACATTTTTCCCCTCATTTTTCTATTATTTGTAGAATATTTATCAAGGGCAAGTGATCGATCATCTGTTGCATGAAGAAAGTGAAGTATTGAAAGTAAAAAGTCCGGAAATCTGTCCTGCAATCATTGTACTTGATCAACAGAAAGAACATCATGAAGCCCAGAATCTCTACAGCACTCAATCCAAAGACTCACTATCAACCGACATGTATCAAACACCTAATAGTAATCCACAAACTCTCCCTCTCATCATTGATTTTTCTTACAAGGAGATTCCATGTCCCGGGATTCCAAACCCAACATACAACCTGCCTGTGACGCCTGCAGGTGATAATGATTTAATATTGGGCTACATGCCTCAGACACAGAATGGCAGTAACTGATAATGGTCAGCCATTTGATGCTCACTTGTGCTCCTATTTACAAGCCAACATGTCTGGAATGCATTATAAGACAAACTATTTCCACTTCAGTCAGTTGGTCAGAGCTACCTTTTAAACTGAGATTTTCAAAATGTTCTTTATACCAGTAGACTTTATCTTTTGAGTATTAAAATGGCGCTGTATGCACTTTCAATGTGAACACTGTATTATTGTACTTTTTTTTTTATTGTGATTGTATATATGTTTCAGCAGTTATCTTGACAGATGTATATATATTCGAAATAAACACATTTTATGTCTAATGGCATGTCTAAAAGCTGCATTTCACTCAACCTAGAATACTAGGTTATAAAATAAATTCATAAACATTTATTTATCTATTTCATATTCTTATTTAAATATAATTATTTAAATGCACACCACAATGTTGTTGGATTTTGTGGTTGCTCCCAAGATGTTTATCAACTTTGTTATTTAACAAAGAATGTATATTTATTAATATGGTGACATTTTCTTTAACGAGTTTGACATTTATGATTTATGAATTATGAATCTCCAGTGTCAGCATTATGTAAGAACTTTGTGAACTGTAATGGAGTTTATCTGACACAGAAACGTAGTATTTTATTTTTAGGCTTGTTGTGGTTTCTCTGTAAGATGACATTTTTTATCTTTACTTTTAAATCAGTCTTGCAGAGAAAGAAAAAGGGGCGATGAAAGAACTGTCAGCAGAACAACCCACATGTTTAAAAGAACTCAGTTGTTTTAACCTTGCACGATATTTAATACATTTGATTTGCATATTGGTTTTTAGTGTAAATAAACCCTTTTTACTGTGATTTCAATGGTTTATATTGTGAAGAAATCACGTGTGTGTGTGTTCATTTGTTTGTTTATTTGTATTTTTTAAAGGTCATGATTATGATTTTTAGCTCCTCCATTAGTTATATGCAACGCCGCATACTAACATACTAAACAGCGCGCTACGGCTTATAGCGAGTCACATTTTATACACGCTTTTTAGTACGGTAGTACGCACTAGTGGGCGTGAGCGAGCGGATTGGCGTGATCCAGTGATCGACAGGCAGAAGACCCAATTATACGGGTTTTTTTTTAAGTCTCTGACCAATGGCTGATTTTGGGGGCGGGATTTTTTAATTCCCGGTTGTTGTGCCGCTGTTTTCAATTGTTTTAACTGACCCACGGAGAAAGGCTTTCTGGCTAAAATGGCGCATCTAGAGTTAAATGGAACCTGTTTGTATTGACATTTTAACAGTGTTTTGTTTCGTGTTTAGTAGTTTTCGTGTTACAAATGAAAAACGTTTAAATGTAGGATTTATATCACTCAATCCAACTCGAGGAAACACCACATCCTCTTCTGTAACGGGTATGTAGCCTGTTAGCATAGCCGGCTAACAAGTCACTAGCTAGTCAGGTATAAGAGCTGGCTGGATAAATTCACCATTACAAACACAAGTGACAATAGAGATGACATTTGTAGTAAAAACGTTTTTTTCCCCCATTTAAAAGGCTGTCTATCACATGTTGGTTATCTGTTTTAAAGTAAGAGGCAAGATGTCAAAATTGCACTTGAACTTGTTGAAGAGAAAATGATGGAAATTGTGATGAACTGCTTCAATCTTCTATTTAAAATGATTAAAGTAGCTTCGTCATGGATTGACTTTACTAAGTAAACCTAATACTAAGTTTCTTCGTTTTATTTATTAATTTAACCTGCTTTGTTTCCACTCACATTATAACATTGAACAGGTTTTATCCTGGAGCACAGGTAACTGTATCAGTCACTGACAGAAGCCTATGTATTACTCTGCACATGTGATCTTCCTCAGCGTTGAATGGATGATTTTTTTTTTTTTATGTAGCATCATCTGCAATATATTTATTTATATAAGTAACAATTATATTATACTTAATTATATTTAATTTTAATTAAATTCTACTTTTCCCCTCCCCCCACTACTGTTTGTGTAACCTTCTGCTGTTGCTGTAACGCAATAATTTCCCTCACAGGATCAATAAAGTATATCTAAGTCACTATTCAGAGCTCGCAAACCGCATCTGTAGCAAACCGCACAAGCTCAAATATATTTGTGTGGATTTAAGAGCAGTTTTTAATTCCACAATGGCAATTGATTTGGTTGCATATATACTTATAAAGACATTTAGAAGATGGATTTTTCAAGGAAAGCTGTACATCTTATGGTCAGCCAGAACAGTTCAAACACAGCTGTTAAACTTTAATTTTAAATCCCCAGAAAGAAAGAAATGCACAGAAAATGCGGGTTATTTTATGAGTTTGATATTGATGGTGCTTCTAGAGATGAGGTATGCAGGGGGCACAGCTGTGGCTACAGTGAAATGAGACTTGTTGGTTTGTGTTCATTAGGTTACTTGCTTTAGTAATGACATTCATTCATCGGTTTAATTGCACCTCTGCCTATTATTGATGCCACTGAAGGCTGCGAGTGTGAGCACGTTTGTAAATTTACATCTAAGAAAACTTACTAGTGTAAGCCTTAATCGATCGACTTTTAATCATATAAAAATCTCGATGAGTTACTGCACATATATACATTGTCTTCTAGGTTCTTTTTTTAATAGCTTGTGTTTCAAATATATGTGAAATTAATGATTATGATTGTATTTAGCTTTAAAATGAAATATTAGGTAGAAAATGAAACCAAGCAAATACTAAAACAGCTGTTTATTTAAGAAACGCATAAAAAAAAATACTGATCAGTGAACAAAGTGTCTTAAAGTGTAGTTTGTCGTATATTTACGGGTGTGCCTTCATGAGGCTTCCTGTGACACTTAACACTTGGATGCCTTCCTGGTTTCCCAAGACTTTTCATTTCTCCACGATTGGCATTCATCCACAAGCATACATAAGCTTTGCATAAACTTATGTAAATCTGGTGGAAATAAATTCAGTTTGACTTAAGAAAACAGTTGTACACAACTTTACTACAAGACTGGAAAAAGGCCCTTTGTCAGTATTTACAGCCTTATTGTTATGTTCTGCAATTGGGGATGTAATGTCAAGTTTTTCTCAGTAGTGGAATACACAGCTAAAAAGTGACATATTTTCCAGGTTACTGAAAGTATCCAGAATTGATCATGGAAGTGGGCACGGTCATACAAGAAGAACTGAAATTTCGTGGGGTTGATTTTGCCATTAAAGTGGAACTGCAAGATCGCTTACTAACGGTCGAGATTTCAGATATCGTGACAGCAGACCAATGGAGTGGGGAATTCGATCCAGCCTGTAAGTGTGCATTTCTTTAAAAATTTGAACTTAATATCATGTTGTTTATCATGAATTATCCTTATATTAAATTATCTTGCTCATTGCTGTCTTTTAGACATTGAAGATCTCACTCGCAAAACTGGAAACTTCAAACAGTTCCCTATATTCTGTAGCATGCTCGAGTCAGCAGTCAGTAAGGTAACCTGCACAGTCCAAATATTATTATTTATAGGTGATATATTATTGATTATTTGATTAATTGGAATATTAGGGGTGAAAACAAATGAGGAAATCTGTAATGTAAGGGATAAGGAGATAATTAATTTTGCACAGAACTTAATATCATGTTGTTTATCATGAATTATCCTTATATTAAATTATCTTGCTCATTGCTGTCTTTTAGACATTGAAGATCTCACTCGCAAAACTGGAAACTTCAAACAGTTCCCTATATTCTGTAGCATGCTCGAGTCAGCAGTCAGTAAGGTAACCTGCACAGTCCAAATATTATTATTTATAGGTGATATATTATTGATTATTTGATTAATTGGAATATTAGGGGTGAAAACTAATGAGGAAATCTGTAATGTAAGGGATAAGGAGATAATTAATTTTGCACAAATTTCCACAACATTCAATTATAAGTATATGTGCATACGAATGGATTAAAAAAAAAAAGAAAAAATGGAAGTGTTTTGTAATTATTAAATCATTGTAATTGGTGTGCTATGAAATTATCATTGTTTAAACACTCACAACACAATTATCATGGTTTAAACACTCAGACTAGTGAGTCAGTAACACTTGATCTGCTGACCTACTCGGACCTGGAGCTTTTGCGGAACAGAAAGGCGGGTGTGGTGGGAAGGCCCCGTGCCCAGCAGCAGTCTCCTGCTCTCAGCACTAAACGCTACCTCATCCTTATTTACACTGTGGAGTTCGATAGGTCAGTATTCATACCATACTGTATAGGTTAGTATCTGCACAGTTTTCTACTCAACTCCTATCTTTTTTTCGAGATACATTTCGAAGTGCCTTTTTTTTTTTTTTTTTTTTTTTTTTTTTACTTTTCGGCAAGAGCCAAGAGACATCTTTGACAAATGTTTGTCTCCCACAGAATATATTTTTCTCTACATACTTGCATTAGTGTTCATATACCAGTTCTAAACAACACTGTTAAACTCTTTACATATATTATTAGTAATATTATTCCCAATTCTTTCATTTTTCTATTGTAATTTCATCTAAGACATTTATATGATATAACTTACATCTATATTAACTAGGGCTGCTTACATTAACTAGGATCTATCTACATACATACACACACACAAACGAAAATAAATCAGATCCCCTAAAATGAACATGTAATTTATTTCCTTTTTAGAAAAGTGTAAATTTTTATTGCTAAAATTGCAATCTTTGAAAACTAAACTGATTTAGTACATGTAGTACATATAACATCAAAATACAAATATATAAATAAAAGGATCATACAAACAATTTTTTAACAATTATTATTTTTTTTTACTTCAATTTGAAATATAATAATAATCAGTTGAAGGTTAAGGGCCTTTTTTAAGCACCCAAAAGCAGTAGTTTTGAACTTTTGAATTTGAACCCGTGATTTGTTGATCTGACATTTACAGTCCTTTTTTTCACTTCAGAACTTTAGTGTAGAACTCACCAAGCCATTTTCTTCTTTCTTGTTTGGCAGTTGTTTTAAATGCCATTTTTCTGCTTTCACTAGGATTCACTACCCTTTGCCACTGCCATATATTGGTAAGCCTGATCCTGCAACCCTTCAGAGAGAGATCAGGGCTTTAAGGGATGAACTAAATGCTATTCGGATGCAAGGAGACCATGCAGTGCCAGACCAAGAAACACGTCGACTGCGTGCAGAGTCAGTTCTGTTTTTATATTTTAACAATCAAGAAAGTGAAATATATAACGGGAGATCATGTCTTCCTCATGAATTTTAACAAACGGTATGTGCTGAATATTAGGTTAGCTGTGGTCAGGGAGGAGAAGAATGCCCTGGCTGAGGCTCTGGAGCGGCTTCGGACAGCTGGGACTGGCTCCAATTCAGGCGCTCGGGGACTCAGGGAAGCGTTGCGCAGCCTTGAGGAGCAGCTTTTGAGAGAAAGAGCCAAAAGCCAACGCTCAGCAAGCAAGAGGGATCAAGAACAGCGCCATCTAATGGAACAGGTGAGTGTTCACACTAGCAGGGGACAGGGTGCTTAGAGGTGCTATTTTGTTCACTGCTGATTTTAGATAAATTACATGAATGAGATGGAATTTGTTTTGTATAGACAGCAAACAGAAGTAATCATTGTAAGAAGCATTTTTAATATGGAAAGATTAATTGACCGTAGATGACTGCCTTAAATAATTGAACCAAAACTTTGCATCACTCCAACTGCTGCTACCAAACATCCATCTGAAGTGCATGAGTGCAACACCTTACAGTTAAATTGTACATATAAGGAATCCAGTCAAAAATATATTTTGTTATAGTTTAAAAAAATATATATATATATTTCTGGTTAAGTCTCTTTCAGTCCAACACACAACATGCTTCTGAATTAAGTGCAGTTCCGAGTTAGGTGCAGTACACAGGTGAAAGCCAAAAAGTCCACAGTACTACGTGTGTGTGTGTGTGTGTGTGTGTGTGTGTGTGTGTGTGTGTGTGTGTGTGTGTGTGTGTGCGCGCGTGTGTGCGTGCGTGCGTGTATATATAATATATCTATATCTATCTCAAACTTCCTTTTGATGGCTCCGCAAGATAAATAGTATACAGTGGTTAACATGATAGTTTCCTGATGGTCTAGTGGTTAGGATGCGGCGCTCTCACCAATGCGGCCCGGGTTCAATCCCCTATCAGGGAACCAACCCAAGCCATTAGGGTTGCACAAGCCTTATGCCGGTCCCAAGCCCAGATAAATAGGAAGGGTTGTGTTGTGTTAGGAAGGGCATCCAGCGTAAAAACGTGCCAAATCAAACATGGGGATGGTCCGCTGTGGTGTCCCCTAATGGAAAAAGCCGAAAGAGAGTTAACATGTTATAATGCATCTTAAAGAAGCAGAATTAATTTTCCCAGACATCAAATTGTCTCACAAACTTAATTTGTATGTGTTTGGTTCTTGTATTAAACGCATGATTGAGTTTACATGGGACTAAGTGCGCCTGGCTCAGATGCACTCAGACGATTTCTATGTTCTTCAAAGTTCTGAAGTCTGTCTTTGATAATTGAAATGTTTGCTGCATGTCTCACATTTTGTTCCATACTTTTATTTATTGTTTTTACTCCAATAAGAAATGCGTATACAAAACGGATTGTGTAATGTGGGTAGCCATGTTTGGAGTTTAATATCGGCAGAAATATTATTTCCAGCCATATGACATTTGTCTTTGGACATAATGGGGTTTCTAAAATGAATATTTTCAAACATGCGTAATAAAAGGGGCTTGTAGCTCCCACTTTAATAGACACCTGCAAAATGTTTTGTATTTTTTTTTTTTTTGCTTTATTGATGATTTGCTGTCAAAATCTGATGTTTGAAAAAATCTATAGAATTCAGGTTATATTTCAAAATTTGCACATGCCTTTTTCACATATTGACATGCAGATAGTAAATTTCTAGTACAAATAAACACTTTAAAACAATTTAATATTTTTTTTCAAAACATTCTTCATGTAACCAGATGAATGATTAAGATCTTATGTATAATGTCAAATAAGTAGGATTTTTTTTTTATAATTTTTTTTTTTTTTTTTTTTACTTGTCCATATCAAATATCGAGATAAAATAGCTAAAAGTACTGTAGTGATTGTTACCACCAATAATACAAAATTCTATTACCTTCCTAGTTGGAGGATCTAAGGGCCTCGGAGCGAGCTCTACGTATACGTGTGAAGAGTCTGACCACTGAACTAGCCGTGTTACGCAGGGGGTAAGTGCTGTGTAACTGTCTGGTCTATTACAGTTTACCTCTCTGATCCTGGGTGCTAGTGTTTGAGTCGTTTCTGCCTCACACTTGTAGGAGGATTACACCGATTCTGTCTGGCCGGAGTGGGTCCAGGGGTGAGGCAGATTTTCCACGGTCCGCCTCAAGGGAGCGTGGTTTACCCCGAGCAGGAGTAAGAACTCGCTCAGGGTCCAGAGAGAGAGCAGAGGATCACAGCAGGAGGTCAGAAGATAGAGGGAGAAGATCAGGTTCTTCAGGTGCACGCAACCAGTTGTCACGGCCATTACCATCTCCAACAGGCACGTGCTTTTATATTGTGTAGTAAATGGTGAACTGATTGTGCTGTATCTCCGTTTCTTTATGCCTTTAGCACTTATTATAAAATTTTTTCACCTCCTGGATTTATTCATCTTGTTTGTCAAGGGGTGAAAATGATAATGAAAAATAAAATCCATTTTATTTTGTGTTAACAGCAGATTAGGCAGACGTGGACAAATTCCACTTTCCAAACTTTGCTTGGTGGATTTGCTCTCAGCCAAATCGGTTCTGGTTGTTGCACTCGCTTGTCCGCAATATCATTAGCTGAACATTGGCTTGTGAAAGATTTGTGATTAAACTGAAAATAATAGACTAGACAATTGACAAAGATCCCTTTTTTTTTTTTCTTTTTCACCGCCAGGGTCCCGGGGGCCTCGTTTTGACCCAACATCTTACATTCAAGAGCGACAACGACGCCAAAAAGAAACAGAATTAAAGAAGTGAGGCTGGTTGTTTTCATGACCACCACCGTGGATCTTCAGTTTTTTTCTTTACTGCACTTGTTGTTTCTCTATAAAAAGTGATTTATTTATTTTAATTTGTTAGCCAAAGAAAAGTTCGAAGGGACATGTTGGCATCACCAGCTTTGAATGAACGCGGTCGTTCACGGTCCAGAGAGCACGGTCCTCAGCTGATCAGACGTGGGAGTGGCGGCCGGGGCAGGAGCACCTCTGTGGAGAGCAGAAGGAGTCGTCACTCTTCTGAAAGCTCAATGGCTGAGTTTGAGGATCTCGCCAAGCCTCTAAATAGCAGGTCACTAAAATCAACATGCATTCATATTTCACTGATGCATAAATTCATGCATTGTAGTGTTTGGATTCTTTAAATATTCCTTCTTCTACACAGGGGAAGAAAACTAGCGTATAATGGTCCAGCTGAGGTGAGTTTCAGGTTTAACACCTTTAAAGTGACTTTGAGGTAAACAAAAGTTCTGTTTGTACTTTCACTGAAACCATAAACTGTTTCTTGTCCATAGATGAGAGGAAGACACTTGAATAAAAAGCCAATGTGTAGCACTCCAACACAAAGAGTAAAAGGTAGGCATGACGACTGTATCTGTTTGATGAAGAGTTATAGTTAAAGTGCTATAGGATATAATGTCTGGACAAATTTCTTGATATTTAAAGAAAAAAAAAAAACTTGTTCTAAGCTTGAATTTAGACATGGTTTCAACTTATTTCAGACAAAAATACAGTGAAATAAAAATCCTTTATTACGTTATTGCAGTGTATTTCTGAGGTGGTTGTTCATCTTCTCTGCGGATTTCTGGGTTTCATTCAGATTATATAAGCATATGAACAGTATTTGCTGAAGCTTTTCAACTGTGTGGGGGACGAGCAGGGTGAAGGAAAGAAACAGCGGAAATAGAAATCGATAAGAAACAGGTTACCATTGTTAGCATGCTGTAAACCGTGCTCTTTTTACATTCAGGACGGATGCAACTTTTTTGGCAAAATTATAATTTGTATAATATGAACCAATGTATTAATAATTGAACCTATTTGCTAATTATTAATAATAAAACATTTCCCTTTACCTTTGCCTCCATGTCAGAGAGTTCTATGGATACAGGAGCAGACCTGTCTGAGATCGATGCACGCCTCCAGGCCCTGCAGGAGTACATGAGAGACCTGGACACAGGACGCTAGTAATAAATGGTGGAATTGATCTTTTAGGGGTTTTATTGCACAAGCAGGTGATGACATTCATCAGAATGGACAATCATTAATTTATCTCGCTGTTTAAATAGAGATGCAGAAATTTCCCGGTTCTACAAGATTATCTGCAATTATGGATTTTTAAACTGTTACACCCCCCCCTGCCCCCCGCTGCCCCC
>MU551567.1:533212-559691 GCA_024362625.1 Silurus asotus | reverse complement strand
TATATATGCTGTGTTTGTGAATTAGGATATTTGTATGTGGTGTAGCTCTTGTTTTAACCAATTTGTACACATTTTATAACATTTTTATACAAAGATTTTAATTCATATTACTTTACCTATATCTTCAATTTCGTTTTCTAAGATAATGTCCCCTTATGGTGGGCACATACAATGGGATTGTGGTTGACTGATTAATTGTGATCCACTCATTTACATCTAAAAGCTTTTAAGGTTTGTTTTCAAACATTAGCACACATGCAAAGTTTACACAATGTTTTAACTCCTGTCCCAGGTCATATGAGATGTGATTAATCAGCTCAATCATAGTCTGCATTATGTTTTATTACACCATTGGAACGCCAAGGTGAATACTGCTAAGAAATATACGCAAATTGCTTCCTGTTGGGCAAACCTTTCCCTTTCCTTAAAGGTCATTGTTTGTATGTCAGTTACACTATTTGCATATAATGGATTAATACACATTTATTTTACATTTTAACCATTAATTTGATGATATTGCACAGACTAAAGATCTATGAGCTATGAAAGTTTTCATCTCTTTGCCACCTTTTTCCCACCGGTGAGTTATTTGGACCAAAAAGAGATTTAAATAAGCAGGCGTTTCAATGCACCATGTACATTATTTATAAACAACATTAACCTTAAGGCTCCATTTTTAAATTGTAGAAGCAAAAATATTTTAGATGAGTAATGTTTATTGTGGGTTTTGACTACAAAAAGGAAATATTTTATTTAGGAAAAAACTGTTCCTTTAGATGGTAGATTTTCTTTTCTGACCTGCAAATTACTGGCTTTCCATAATGAATACCTACCTGTACGCTCCACTAAATTGTTAGTGAAATATGGGCCACATAGTGTAATAAGCCATAATTTATTTATTATTCTACCGAAATGTTTTCACAAAGTTGGTATTTAGAGCCTCAGGCTGTTATGAATAAAATGTTAAAAAGAAGCATGTGAGTTTCACCCTAGATTTATAGCTGCCCTACTGTCAGTGTTGCTGTTATATAAATGTAATTAACACACATGATGTGGTGTTATCTAGACCTAAGCTGTGCTGTAACTGGAGAAAGGATTCGGATAAAGTGTGGTGGATTGCTGTACCCTGTCACAGCTGGATCACATCTCTTAATGAGAAGTGCTGTGTGTTTGCAGCTTATCCATCTGGCGTAGCATCTGCTGTGTCCTCTCTCACACACACACACATCATTCAGGACAAATCTCCAGGTTTATATAAAATGCTAGAAAAGGGGCAGGCTGGTGTGTGTGAGAAGATTCTGATATAGGAGACAGGGATGTTTAGCAAATGCATTTATGTATTCTTTGAAATTTGTTTAATTGCCTCCTGAACTATTGTTAAAAGCATGCAAGTTTATCATATACTGATTCCTTATCCTATAGTGGTGAGGAGGAAGAGATGGTGAAGTTGCATTTGGGATCCAGTCTGAACTCGACCCTTTCCTTCCCTAAATATATTTGCATATTGCAGTTTTATTGGGTTTATATTTTATAATGCAATACCACACTCCTATGAGTTTGTTTTTAAGATTTCAATCTGCACTTACATTTTCCTGAGAGCATTGTTGAAATTATTTATTAATAATAATAATTACAAATATTATCATATATTATGTATATATAATAAATTAGAATATGCTTATAGTTAACTATAGTTAACTCTCTTAGTCGTCGGGGTTGCCAGGCAACCGATATCCCATTGTTCTCAGGTGTAAATGTTTAGCAATAGATTAAATAAAAAGGGAGAAGAGTAACCATGACTAACTATACATCATTCTAAAGCTCTAAGCCTCAAGCAGATTTAAGATCACTGTTTTGTCAATAGAAAACGTATAACCACGTGTCCAGGTGACTTTATTACCACTACCCATCATTTCAAAAACTTATTTCCGGTCAGTAGCATTATGGAAACAAAATGACTGATGGAAAATGTAGCCAATAAGTGCAGGATTCTAACGATATATGGGAGGATTTTATTCCTCACGTGTGAGAGTTTTTAGTTTTATTACTCTTTACAAACTCTTACTGGCTGAAGCAGCACGTGCGTAGTGACGAACCAGGAACAGATGCATCTCTGAGTGCTGCACAACCAGCATGTTTATATCTCGTGCTAACTGGACTTTGTTAACAAACAAACAAAAAAGAAAAAGTTGTTTTATTGGAGATTTGCGCAAATCAGCGATGTGGAAAATATTCTTGGGGCGGAGTAACAACAGAGACATGGAGATCTGCATGGAGATGCTATTTTACATCTGTAAGTTACAATATATCTCCCTTTACAATTTTAAACCATTATAGGTTTTCTAGGTTTAGCCCGTTTGTTTTTATAAGAGAAATGCTTAAAAGAAAGTGTGTGTGTGTGTGTGTGTGTGTGTGTGTGTGTGTGTGTGTGTGTATTGTTGAGTTTGAAATGGCCGCACATCAATATGAATGGCCATGACTGTAAAACAATAGCTTGTCTGGCTACCTGGTCATCAGTATGAATGCCAAATCAACATCAATAGTCAAACATGTATAACAAAAGCCTTTAATGGTCAGCCATTCATTTCTATGCAGACTGTATGAATAGAGTATGAATGACTACCTGAGTTTAGCAGGTGTCTCTCAAACAGGGGGAGAGAGAAAAGGATCAGACATTGTCTAAAATAAATGTTTGTAGGAATTTAATTTGTCATGAAAATCTTGATAAAATGTAAAATACAGACTCATGAGACATGTGGCTTTCAGTACTTTTCTGGATTTGCTCCAGGACTGATTTCATGTATTTATAAATGAAATGAAAATAATGTCCAATGCAGGAAATTGTACATCCATGGCACCTCATCACCTAATACTTATCTAACTAACTTATCTTTTCGAGCAATATCAATGTTGATGATGGACAGTAAAGATCGAAGTGTCTTCTGTCCGAAGATATTTAAATTGTGCATGTAGCACATTTTTATTTTATTTTAGTTTACAGTTAGGTAGCGCATTTCAGCTGTGAGTCCTAAATTTGGGCTGGTGGGTGCAAAGAGGGGTGAACCAGACATAGTCTCAAATAAATGTTTGTAGGAATCTCATTTTTCATGATATCTTCATTTAATTTAAAATATAAACTCATGAGACATGTGGCTTTTAACCTATTACTTTCCCGGATTGCTCCAGGACTGATTTCATGTATTTAAATATGAAGAAAATAAAAAATTTATTTTTTTCAATGATATTTCATCATCTATAACTTATCTTTTTGAGCAATATTAACTTTATAATAATGTAGTAATGATGACAGAAAAGCTCAAAGTGTCTTCTTTTTAAAGATGTTTGAATTGTGTATGTAGCCCACTTTTATCAGGAACTGTTAACATTTATATTTAAGTAGGGCATTTTCTGCTGTAAGTCCAAGGTTAAGGGATGAATGAAAAGTCTTTACATGCTGCTTTTTATATGTGAAATTAATTTCAAATGCTGTTTAAAGATGAAGCGTATGTAAGAAATTTGAGATAATGATTATTGTAAAATGAGAGAAATTGTATGTGGGTTTTATTTGCTGTGATTTGTAACAAGTTATTTATATTCTTTATAATACCAATGGGATTAAGCAGTGCTTTAACTTTAGGGAAAGGGTCGAAGGGGGCGTGGCCAGCGCCATTCACCAATGAGCGCAGGCGAGGAAGCGGAATCCGCTGCTAACACGCAATCGGTGCAGAGCCGCACGCGCCAGGCGTGTTTCTATTGCGAGCACCGGTTCAGAATTAAGAGAAATGTGCGAGTCGGATGAAGATAATGCGATCACGGTTACGTGAACAGACTAATGCGAATTAATGGGCGAGTAAACGCCCTGTGTAAAACACACCCCGATCTGCGCTGGAGGATTAAAGGAGCGGTTGGGAGCTGCGGGCTCATACTGCACGAGTGATCAGGATGACTAAAACGCCCGGCAGCGCTGCTCCATGTCCGGATGTTGCAGATATGATCCACAGCTTTCACTGGTCGACTCTTTCAGCGCTGCACCCCGAGCAGCAGAGCCGTGTGGTCGCTGTGCGAGCTGCTCCTCCTGAACTGGTTGTGACCTGTGAACCGTGCGTGGCCCAGACCGAGAAGCTCGATCAGCTCAAACCTAGCGGACTTTCCTGCGGCTCGCAGCCCGACGAGGAGTCGCTGTGCTCAGACAGCGGCTTTGGCGGCTCCCCCGCCTTCTCACTCGGGCTCAGGAAGCTCTCAGACTGCTCCTCTGTGGGCCTCTCTCCCACCTCCAGCTTTGAGGAGTACGAGGAGGAGTTCAGTGAGGGGAGAAACGCGGTGAGTTTGATTCACGCGTTCATGCACCGATTCCAGTTTCATTTCCACATTCAGCCACTACATCTACTGGCATGAAGGTCATTTTCGTCTTGTGTTTTTTCGTTTTTGTTGTCCTGCTTATTTGTCGTTTCATATTCATTATAATGCGTCATTTCTTATTAATATTTTTCATAATCTGATTTAAAAAAAGCAGTATTACGAAGGTGACAGTGTTTTGATGACCGCTTTTGCACACACTGTTAGTCGACCTCATACGGCAGTCACCTGGAATGCTTTCCAACAATCTTCAGGAGTTCCCAGAGGTGTTAAGTGCATGTTCACTGCTTTTCCTTCACTCTCCAATCCAGCTCACCTCAAACCATCTGGGCTGTAGTTAGATTGTGGAGGCTCAAGTTTGCAGCACTCCATCACTCTCTTCTTGGACAAATGGGTCTTACGAACGCCAGAGGTGTTTTTGGGATCATTTGTCCTGATGGAGAACAAATGTACTAGCATTAATAGGGTTATTGACTCTGTATTCACTCTTTCCTCTGCACAAGACAATTGACGGTCTAAAGAACATTAAGACGGCAAGAAAATTCACAAATGAGCCCTTGATAAAACACATCTATTAATTGAAAACCTTTCCATGTGAATCTGGTGAGGGAATGCTGTGAGTTTGCCAGGTCGTCATCAAAGCTACTTTGGACAGTCGAAAAATATAAAATACATCTGCAGCTAGTGATTATTTTAGTAATCGAGTTTTCAACCAGTTATTTATTCGCTTTAACCCGGATAAGAAGTACTTTTTTTTTAAGCGCGATACTAAATATACAAGAGAAAAGAAGAAGAGTCTCCTAAAATGTGAAGAAGAAAACCTTTGTAGAAAGATTAACATTTGTATTGCTGAAATTGCATACAATATCTGTGAAAACTAAACCCAATTAGTGCATAGTACAGTCTTTTCTTTGTGTTTTAGTTTGAAAGAACACGTTCCTCTATTTTTCATTCTGCAGCATCTTCTGTGTTACCTGTCCACAGCACTCCAAAGTATGTTTATTTTACAGTTATAGTTGACACCTTTTTATATTAATGATTTTTTTAGGATGAATCTATTGTTTGTTTGTGTTAGTTACAGCTACACTGGTGCATGTTTAACGTTCCAGTAGCATACATCATATTCCTGATGCTGTAGACAACCAGAAGAACCCGATTAAAAAAAAAAAACACAAGCTGTGGTTGATGAATGTTTTAGATTGAAGAGTTCTGCCTCGCATTTCATCATTCAGTATTTTGCGCACCTATACCGTATGTGTCACAAGGAATCACATCCGGCCTGACGTACAATTATATCTGGCCAACGAGATGTTTTTTTTTTTTAGATCTATTATAATTGTTATTAATGTCCCGGCGATAGGAAGCGCTGATAACACACAAACTACAGATCCCATAATGCAGCGCTTCAGCTGCCTTGCCAAAGGGTATGCTACCTGGGAACATTCCAGCGTCAAACAAGTCAAGCTTCTGTTAATGTATACAACCCTATTGTAAAGTTATTGTGAGGCTCTCCTCTCACAATGGCGAAGAGAAAAGCTGATTCTGAAAACAGAGCCGTTTCAAAACCGATGGGATTCTGAGTATATGTTTACTGGCGCTAATGTGGCTGTAATTAAGGAATTGTATCCAAGACGGAACTACGAGACAAAACACAAGGGGAAGCTGAAAAACCTGAATGTAGAGCAGAAAAAACAGACACAGAAAGTAGAAGAGTTAAAGAAGAACCCGACACTTCAGCAGATGGTTTTCCACCAGAGCAAAATCACAAAGTGAAGCTGCTTGAAGAGCTGCATGATGGTGTGCGACAAAATGGTAAAAGAGCAAAGAAAACTGAATGTTTTGATTTGCTGTTATTTTAGCTTTTGTTGAAAAGCACACATTTTATTTCTATTTCCAGGGTTGTTTTTTTTTGCAGCATGTATATATTTTGAATTTGTATAATTTTGACAGGAGTTAGTTTGTTTATTTTTTTCATAAAATGGCATAAAGCGAAAAAATCTGATTTTGATTCATAAAACTGAATGTTTTGATTTGCTGTTATTTTAGCTTTTGTTGAAAAGCACACATTTTATTTCCAGGGTTGTTTTTTTTTGCAGCATGTATATATTTTGAATTTGTATAATTTTGACAGGAGTTAGTTTGTTTATTTTTTTTATAAAATGGCATAAAGCGAAAAAATCTGATTTTGATTCATTTTAACGTTTACTTAAAAGCACAATTTTTTTTTTTGCAGCATGTTTATGTTTCAAATTTGTATAAGTTTGACAGGATATATTTTTATGGAGAGCAAAATATTTCAAATGATTTAAATTTAAGTTGATTTATTGTGAAATAATATTCCTATTTTTTTTTTTATATATTTACGTTAAAAAACATATGTTTTAGTGTGTTCAATAAATGTTTGTCCTGTTCAGGTCGTGATCTAAAGTGTGCTTGGAGTTTTGGCCCCCTGTGCAATTGAGTTTGACACCCCTGGCTTATACGGTCATCATATTGGATGCACTGCTCACTGGAGATGGTGGGATTCCTCTTCTGCCATCTTTTTGTGTTCTGGAGAATGTCATGATGGTGGAACTGGAAATTATGTGGATAAGGGACTCTATAAATTCTGGGGTCTGGTAGAAATGGACACTTCCAGGATCTTAGACTGTTTAATCCTTTTTCTGCAGTTTCCTAACACCCGTCTTTAATATGCTTCAACAAATTTAGTTTAATAGTATTGCTCATGCTGGACTTGCTGGCTGTTTGTTTTTTTTACTGTTGCCTGCTGCACACCTTGGGGGGAAAAACCCTGTTTAAGTTTACCCCTACATTCTCTCAAAGACCACACCCTCCAGAATCAACATCCTTTATGTAGTAAGCTTATCCAGAGAGTGGGTTTGTCTGACGTCTTGGCATGGTGTACAAAATTTGGCTAATATCGCTCAAAAGTAATCAAACTAAACAACTACCAGTTTAGCATAATGCGAATTGCAGTTGGGCTGATGTGACCTCTGTCATGATAGAGCTACGATTCTTAACTAATTCAAACTTCTAAAGTGAAGAAGTACAGCTTCACACCAGCACCAGACTTTGGTAGGAGGTGTGGTGGTGTTCCAACATTCTTTAACTGCCATATATTCTAAATAGTTCCAGAGATTCGAATTCATTTGTTCCAAAATGTAGATTGTGAAAATGAGTACCCAGATGGAGTGCTTTTACCGGAAATGAGCAGAAAGAGCACTTTATTTATTACGAGTGGCTTCCTGGTCTGTGGCATTAGCAAAACAAGTCCATTCTGTAAATGTTTTATCAGTTATTGTGTAAGATGAGGGAGGCGATCACTCAGCACAGTATATTGCTTGATAAGTTTAGCAAGTTCAGCATTGTCAATGATTGGCTTGATGGGCGCTGGTGTAGAAGGAGTTAGTTGTGCGAGCTGAAGACTGAGGTAAGGATTGGAGATGTGTTGTTTGAAGATTTTGAAACCGATATGTTAAAGACTTTTGTGATTAGCGCAGGGCACTCGTAAATCAAGTGTCCTTATGTGGTCGTTTGTGTATTTTCTTTTTCTTTTTTTTTTTTTTAACGCTTTATTGTCCTTTCATATCCATGAAACTATTTTATTGTTTATGATGCATGATTACACCAAAGGCATATTCACTGATTTTCGATTATATAAGATTGTTAAATTTGAGGAAATTAACTTTGGTGTACTTGTGTGTTGTCCTCAATATTACACTAGCAGATAATTTGGTAATTTTGGGTAAATTTTTGTATAAATGTTAAAATTGTTAATGACCAGGCATTCAATTTTGGCAGCATTGCTGAACAGGAATGATTAATAATGCTACCTCTGCATTTTGCATTATTTTGCTTGTCAAATGTGTGTTGTGCAGAGGAAACCCATTCCTGTTGGTCAAAATTTAAGTGAATTTAAATCAATGACATTAACGGTCCAGAAAACTCCAGATTTTAATAAATGTTTATTTGTATGTTTCTTTACCACGATAAATGTTTTTGCCTTTTAAAACCAAAAAAAAACCCCAATTCGGATGATATTCCGACTGGAGCACTGCAGGAACGTTGCAGACATTTGATCTGATTATAAACTGAATAGCTTTAGCTCCAGCATGTAGCTGTCTGGCCACTTTAGTCATGATGTCTGTGTGGAAAAAGTTTCTATTCACTATGGAGTAAAACATAAAGAAATAATAAGTTATATTCTAATTACATCATTGGCCATAAACGAAAAACAAGCAAATGTTTTTAACGAACAAAGACACTAACTAGCTAGTCGCTGCTGTCACTGCCCACAGTGAATATTGGATTTCTTCAGTTTGTTATTAGCTGAGATGAGCTTTTCAAACGTTACAAAATTTTATAAGAGGTTGCCTGACATTAGCACTTTACATTAGCAAGAACTTTTTTTGTGTGTGTAAATTGCTATTTGACAGACGATAAAAAAAAACCATGCTCAGAACAGCTAAGCCACTGTGTCATTTTCTGTGGATTGGTATTATGCCTCATCCTTCAACTAGCACGCCAGTAAACTCTCTCTAATCTGCTCTGGCTTGTTCAACCAGTCACCAAAGCAAGGTTCAAAAGCAAGCCGAAACTTTTCCACTACATTTGAGCATTTAAAGTTAGGATATTCAATGTATATTATGTCCTCATAACATCTAAGGAAGTTTTTCCTTGGCACAGTCGCCATGGACTGTGTCGGAATAAATACACAGCATTCGCCTTAACTGTTAATTTCTGTAAAACTGCTTTGAGACAATGTCTGTTGTGAAAAGCGCTATAGAAATTAACTTGACTTGACCTGACTTGTAGGTAAGACGTCATCAGATGGTAGACTTTGGTTTGAATGAAGACACGAAAAAAATATTTCAAGGACGCAGACTGAGCACTCGAACAATATTATGACAGAGCTGATAAACGAGTGGAAATATCCAGCCCAAGTTCAGTGACTTCAGTTATCTAAACATGAACCAGCTTGTCTTTTGTAGCAGATCTTCTGTTGTGGCTTGTTCAATCACATGCATTTGTGTAAATGATTTACAACAGAACAGAAAAATGCGTTTTAAAAAGTTTAAACCTGCTGTGTTTAATCTGGTATGGTTCATGTGTTCTGGTTTGCAAGTAAAGAACATTTATGTAACTGGTTAGTTTTATGTACTTTAAATTAAATACCGGCGAAACAATCTGACTGTTTCTTTCATCTCTCCTCACATTTGGGTGACATTAAATTTGTTTTATTTATTTATTTGAGATTTTTCTTTCAGGCTGTTATTTTTTTATTCTGTGAAGCAAATTAATTCATAAACTGGATAAGAAACGCAATAAATCTGGCTCTTTGACCTGAACTTTGGAAACTGTCCTTTGCAGGAGAAGAATAAAACCATGGTGAACTGGTCTCCTTTTGTGGTTCCTTTACAGAAGCGCTCTCCGTGGGTGCAAGTGGTTGGCCATGCAGGTTTGTGTTCAGCTGCAATATTTATGTCTTGTGAGCTTCACACTTATTCCAGTTCATTTGGTTTGTTTGCAATGTCAAATGTCATCACCACAACCTTATTCGCCTCGCATGCTTTTCTCTGGTTTCACAGGTAATTTTCAGACAAGCCGTGATGGGAAGCTGCTGAAGAAGTACTGTGTGTACGAGCAGCAGTGTCTGCAGCGGCTCATGAGTGACATATTGCGGCCCTTCGTGCCCGGGTATCATGGCATGACCCAGAGAGACGGGCAGGACTACAATCTCATGGACGACTTGCTGTCTTATTTTGACACACCCTGCATAATGGACTGCAAAATGGGAAGCCGGTGAGCTCCGGGTTGCTTTAGCCTACTGAGTGTGTCGATTTAAAATCGAAATCAATTGTTATTAAAGAACATTTAAATGCTAGTGATATTTTTCAGTGACTTCAAAAAGATTTTTTGTTTTGTTTAGTCCTAATAATGAAAACTAGACTGTTTAATTCATAGCACTGATTATATACAATATTTCTTGTCTGGAACATTTATTTAGAATGAACCACTTTCAGTTTTCTTTTTTTTTCTTTTGCTGTTCTGAGATTCTATCTCAGTATCTACAGAAAAAAAACCTTGAATGTAGATACTGAGATACAATCTCAGAACAGCAAAAAAAAAAAAAAGGCTTGTCAACTAGGGCAATTAATAAAGAGCAATGCTTAATATACAAGATAGAAACAATACAAGGGCTCTTAAGATGAACAAGTTATTATTTTATATTTATTATTTATTTATTTATTTGCCAAACTTGCGTACACGAATATCTGAAATCTAAGCTTATTATGTATTTAATAACCACACTGTACAGTGTTTAATTTTATTTATTAATATTTTTTCCCCATGTTACAATTTGAAATGATGCCAAACTTTGTCTTTGTTGTTTTTCTTTGGCCTGAATCTGCCCCTCGCTGTGTATTTCCAATTCCTCTATTTCATATTATGCAGCATCTTTTGTGTTACTCGTCAAGAGCGCTCCAGGGTTTAGCAGGCGGTGCAGTGCTCCGTGTCAAGTTAAATAGACTAAACAAAGCATTGTGGGAAATAATTAGCCTCGATGATTCTTTGTATTCAACTTATTCTAGTTAAAAATCTAATAAAATTCAGATTCTCTAATTCAGTTTTATTATTTTTTTTAAATCAGGCAGCTTATTTCAGCATTCGTATTACAGAATTCAGGCTCTGTTGTCAGGGGAGAAGGTGCCCGGGGTGCAGTCAGCATTCCAGTATGTCATGTTCAGTGGGGTTGAGGCCCAGGCTTTGTGCAGGAGTTTAACCTTGAAACCCAACTGTCCTCTCTGGATTATGTACAAAGAGACTTTTGTGCTTCCAACTTTGTGGAACAGCTGGGGTAACTGATTTAACTGTGATGGTCAGTTGTCCTCAAACTTTTAGATATGTAATGTGTACCAACAGAACACTGCAAAGCCAGTCACAGCTTTAAATCCTATAAATGAGGGATGGTGGAATGCGGGATCCTGTAACAAGCGATAACACGAAGGAACTTGTTTTATTGTTCCACAATAATTTAATGGATAAACTGTACAATTTCATGAACACTGAATAAAAATGTTGTAATTGTTGCCTGGTTCATGTCTGATCAGGACCTACTTGGAGGAGGAACTGAAGAAAGCACGGAAGCGTCCTCAGCCTCGTAAGGACATGTATGAGAAAATGGTAGCAGTGGACCCTATGGCTCCGACTCCAGAGGAAAATGTTCAGCAAGCGGTACTGAAAACCAGATACATGCAATGGAGAGAAACTCTCAGCTCCACGGCTACACTGGGCTTCCGCATCGAGGGCATCAAGGTGATTTGTGCAAGAGGAATATTGCATTTGTATTGGTGCATAACTGCGTTCTGAGCGGTGTTTCCCTTTTCTCTCGTCCATGTACAGAAATCCGACGGAACATGCAACACTAATTTTAAAAGGACAAAGTGTAAGGAGGAGGTGATGCAGGCTCTTAAGGATTTTGTTGACAGCGATGTCCCACTGCTGGTATGTCAGAAATGGTATTTTTTCTTCATTGAAATGCGTCACAGTCGGAGTTATTTATGACATAATGTTCTTTGGAATTACAGAGAAATTATCAACAGAGATTAAAAGAGCTACGTCTGGTTCTTGAGAAATCGGAGTTCTTCAGAACACATGAGGTAAAAATTAGATTTTTTTTGAAATTATATTCTTATATTTTTGTTATTATTTAAAAATTTGATATGACATAATGGTAAAGGCATCTATTAGGTAATAGAGGATGTTGTCTGTTTTTGTTTAGATTCTTAAATCATGCATATGTAAGCATTGTAGTTCCTGTTGATTGTTGTTCTTAGTGAAGCAATGAATGGTTGAAAATGTATGTATTCATCAGATATATTTTAATCTTTTTATTATTATTATTTCTTTATTTTAACAGTCATCATGTATACAACAAAAACATGATTCTGTATCTTACCAAGTGAAAACGTGTATAAGGGCAAATGCTGCTAATAGTGAGATTATTATAACTTAAAAATAAGATCAAATTCTGTAATCAGGCATTTTGCTTTCTGCTTAAAATAATAATAATTTGTAAATCAAATGAAAAATATGCTTGAAAATAAAATGATGACAAAAAAAATCAGGATCGTATGCTCCTTTGTAGCTGCTTGTTCTGACACAATGACAGTTTGGTTTGTTTGTATTTGAACAAAAGTAAGAAATACAATTGTGTTGAAAATATCCAGGATATGACGTTAATAACATTTATTGAAGCATTAAAATGATGAAATGGCAACGTGGTGCAAAGTTGCTTGCTACAAACACATTATTTATTTGTGTGTCACTGTTGCTCATCAGAACATTTCACCTTCACACAATAACACGCTTTATTCTGTAAAAATTTTTTTATCATACCAGAAATGTAACTTTTCAGCATCAGACTTATGTTCAGTTGCAGTTCGGTGGGTGCAGTTATTTTATTATATTTTTTTAATATGCTGGTTAACCAGTTTTCTTGTGTCTTTGGCTGAAGGTGGTGGGAAGCTCGCTGCTGTTTGTTCATGACCGGAGCGGCCGTGCTGGTGTGTGGATGATTGATTTTGGGAAGACCATGCCCGTGCCTCCTCCTCTCACACTGGATCACCGCAGCCCGTGGGTGGAGGGGAACCGAGAGGACGGCTACCTTTGGGGCCTGGACAATTTTATTGATATTTTAACTGAGCTGATCTCTGGGCAGTGAGAATGAATACGTTTCATCTCTCTGAAGCAAACGTCTGTAAATGTACCAGTGTATATAGATTTTTATTTAATTTTATTTTTTTAATATGGTGTAGTTTATATTTTGTGGGTCGACATTAAGCGGGAACCAGTAACGTCTTTTTAGTGTCTGATTAACGAATTTGTACTGTAGGTTCCAGTTTTTCCAGTGTTGTTACTTTAAAAGAAATGATTTAACCTTTAAATCTACTTGTAGATCTGTTAGACATTTTAGCGTTCTTTTGCAACCAATGTCAGTCAGGTGCTTGTTAAACTGGTACATTAATTTGTGAAAAAAATAGATTTCATTTAGAATATTGGGAGTGATGTTTAATGTGTATTCAGTCTCCTAACAGTTTTAAGCTCGCATCTTGGACAATGACCTATGCTGTACTACACATTCCTAAGTGATTTTCTTTGCAAGAAATGTGTGTGGATGCGTCACCAGGACCAGAAAATTGTATATACAGCAAAATCTGGATAGATAACTCTGGGTGATCTTGCAATTTTGGGCCCTTCTTTTTTGGGAACTAGGATTATGCTATAAGGCGAATATATATATATATAGTCCATGTGTTTGTGCCTTGTTTCTTACTGTGGACTTGATGATAATTCTGTGATTTAGAGTTTTGTGATTGCGCTGCTGTTCTAGTTTCTGATATCACTCCGGATTTCTGTGCTGTAATTTTGACCGTGTTGATTTTTATCGTCAACACAATAAACATTAACTGGTGTTCGTATAATGAAGTGTTTGTCTTCGTAAATATTTCAGCACACTAAATCACAAGGTTATATACATGCCGAGCTCCGGGCATTTTCATTATACACTTGAGAGAAAGAGTACACAATGCCCTCGCACAGTGTTTCCTAAAGTCTAAACATAATCAATCAGAAAGTTGCTTCATAAATAAAAATACCATTAAGTAACAAGGTATAGAACTAAGAATCCCAGTTGGTGAGGTTCCCCAAATCCATAGGTCACAGGGTTTAAGTATGTAAAAAGGGTGTTACAAACCTGCAGTTGTGCCATAACCATGCCACTGCCCATGGTGTCTAAATGTAGCATACATCATCTGAACCTACAGCATGGGTTCAGCTCAGTTTAAATCCACTTTATTTGTAGTGTTTAACCACAAATCAGCTGTACATCATTTCAGGTGTAGATTTTTTTTATTTTGATTCCTAATGCACAAGCCAAAGGTGACTCTGGAAATGAAAACCTCCCTGCAGTATACAGTAGGTCAGGGGTCCCCAACCACCGGCCATAGATCATTTGCTTTGCCTTTTTCTTATACCAATTTCTTACACTTGTTTTAGTGGCAGTTTTTTCTGTGCGCCGATAAATTAAGCTCCTACTGATTCTGTATTATGAGAATGTGAGCTATTTTTCATGAATTAATAATGAAATCAATAATAATAAGAGGAAGAATATAACATGCACATAATTGTTTTTAGTTATTTGCAGTGAAAAAAATGGTCTTGTGTGAAGTGTGTAGTCTTAGCATTAGCATTAGCACCAGCTGCTTCTTTACTCAGAGATAATACTTATTATTTATTGTGATGTTTCACTTTCAGTACCAAAGGGTCTCTATTGTCTGAAAAAACAAACGACTGATCAAAAATCACTGAGACAGATGACCAAGAAATAATAAAATACAAGGTGCATGGAAATACACTTAGAAGATTAACAGGCTATGATCTAATAAATAACCCTGTCACTTCTGTACTGAGAATAAACTACCACTCAAATTTATTTTTAAAATAAAATCATTGCAATAAAAAAACTAAACTATAAACTAAAAAAAATTTAACTAAAACTACTAAATGGATTTAAATGGATGGAACTTCCAATGAACACATTTAAAAAAAAAAAAAAAAAAAAAGGTTTAGACCACACCCAGTTCAGGTTGAACTAAAACAGAGACACAGACACAGTTAAGAGCATGTGGATGGTTAAACTGATACAGATTGGTGGTCACTGGTTGAACATCCCAAATAGAGAACAAGAGTGGGCTAATGCTTTTGTGCAGAGCAAACAGTGGGCTACAATGAGTAATTGTACACTAACAAAGTGCATCTCAGAAAGACTTTGAAAAAGAAGGCAAATTTGATTGTTTCAGCTGTTTTACGCTGAAGACATTTATTTTTTGAGATAAGAAGAAGAATGTGAGAATAATTTCATATCAAACCACTTTTGTTTGTCACCTTTGTTGGTGTCAGACTTGCTTGATGTAGGTGTATCAAGCCCGTGACCTCAACTCCTTATATTCCTTATTTTTATTAGATATTAATTATGACTTTATTTCAGTTATTCTCATTTGTGTTGAAGTCTGCTGACTGATTTAAAAACCTCCCCTGATGAAGTCCTTTGTTGTGTGCGCAGTGTGTTTTGGGTCATTGACTTGTCTTGCTGATTACCAGCACAGAGAATGTGTTCTCTGTTCCATCATGAACTTTATCATCAATATATATTTGTGAGACTGTTCCAAAATCAGCCATGCAAGCCGAAGCCATGACATTACTGTCTACTGAGCTTGTGCATGTTGTGGTATGTCTGCTAAATTTGGCCAGGCTGTTTAAGGTTTGGTTGTTTATGAAACAAGTGGTTTATTACTTTTTTCCTCATCTTCAGCTCCACTAGTCTGGTCATCTTCAGTTCTCTGGACAGCTCTCTGGTCTTCATGTTTCTTTGTAATTTTAATGTTTTTATTTATCCTTTTTTTTTACAGTAAATTTAAATGAAAACCAGAGCTCAAACAGACCCAGAGTCCTAACCATTTCAACAATAAATCTAACATGGTGCATTTGAGCAACATATATTACATATACATTAAATACATTAAACAAAATATACAAAAGGAGTTATGTTCTATTGTAAATTGCTTAATGCATTTAGATGCAAATATCAGAAAATATATCAGATTTTTCTTTTCAAATCCATCTTTTTATCGCAAATTAAAATGTTTCTGTGACTTTGTTGTTCGATTATGTTCGGAGAATTACTTCTTCTTCTTCTTCTTTTTTCGGCTTCTCCCATTAGGAGTCGACAGAGCAGATCATCAGTCTCCATTCCCCCCTGTCCTCTACATCTGCCTCTTTCACACCAACTACCTGCTTGTCTTCCCTCACCACATCCATAATCCTCCTCCTTGGCCTTCCTCTTTTCCTCCTACCTGGTGACTCCATCCTTAGCATTCTTCTACTTATATACCCCATGTCCCTCCTCTGCACATGTCCAAACCATCTCAATCTCACCTCCCTTACCTCGTCTCCAAAACGTCCCACATGTGCTGTCCCTCTAATAAACTCACTTCTAATCCTGTTCATCGGCGTCGCTCCAAACGAAAACCTCAACATCTTCAGCTCTGCAGAATTACTGGATAATAAAATGCTGTTAGCTATCTGTTTAATTTTATTTGATGTGTACTTTTTTCTCTTTCTGTATAATGCTGCAAAGTTAGATAAGAATGTGTATCAGTTACATTATAAATAGAGTGTTGAATAGCACAGTGTGGTTCAATTCACACAACTATACTATTGACACCAAAGAGACAAAAAACACCCAAAAACAATCCCATCCTCTGTTTCAGTATCAGTACAAATCCCACACAGCTCTTCCTCTTGTGCATCTTGTATGTGTGGTTGTGTTGAATCGGAGCTCTCAGTGCCATCACATCTCCTCTCACTGTTCTCTGAAGAAGCTCCAGAGCTCTGGGATTAGTGTGGAACGAAAGCCACAGAGTAGAAACCACTTTTAAGTAAGTTTTGGTTTTCAAATGCCTTCTTTCATTTTTTTACATAATCTACTTATGTTTAAAAGAGAAATGTGTTAGATGACATTGTTTTATTATTAGTTAGTATGATAATATGACAGTTAAGATTATATTGGAAATCTGAGAGGAATATGATGAGCTATAAAAATGTATATTAAAGATGTGAAAGTTGTTGTGATCTTACTTCATAAATACTCAAGTGTGGTTGAATTGTTCCGTTGTGGTTAAATTGTTAACAAAAAAATCTAAAAGAAAAATGTATACATGATGAATACAAAAGCTTCTTTAATGCTAAAAATACCCAGCCATTGGAAAACAAATATATCTTTATAACCTATAGATATAATCTATGTATTATCGATATAGATCTATATGTACGTTTTTAGTGGCATTTAGCCTTGATCTATTAAAAGAAAAAATATGCAGTGATTTAGACCTTCTAGAAAATCTGCTTAACAGTTTTAAAGCTTCAGTTATCATGTTGGTATCATCGCCAACACAATCACATTTGTCAGCTTGCGGATCAACCCAACAAGATAACTATTCAAGCCGAGTGTTTGCCGTAACTGAGCACATCTGCATTATATTAATACATTGCATTCTAAACCTCCACTACTTCTATGGACAATGAAAAACTAAGATGATAACAGAAAATCCTTTTGAAAGTCTGAGAAGTTGAGAAATCTCTCTTTTTTTTTTTAAGAATTTACATTTCTAGGCTTTGGCAGACTCCCCTATCCAGAGCTACTTACAATTATCTCATTCATAACACTAAACAGTTGAGGGTTAAGGGTCTAGATGTGGCAGCTTATTGATAGTATGATATGAACTCACTACCATCTGATCAGAAGACCAATATCTTAACCACTGAACTACCCCTCCCTCTCTCCTACCCCGTAAAGCGCTAGAAATTTGTTGCTATTTTTGTTAACAAAAAGAATGACTCATCGTTCATCTCTTTCTCTGATTTTGTTGTCTATATAGTCACTAAGAGCACGTCTTTTTACTGCACAATATGTACACATACCTTAATGGAGCTTAAATTGGAAGATGGAGTTCACAAGGATGAACACATCAACTAAATGTGACAGTGCAGGTACCTTACATACAAAACTCAGTTTTTGCTTTTATTAAAGACATAATTAAAAGGGTTTATCCTTCAGCAGGAAATCTAATTATTTTTTCTTCAGATGAAGGATGGCACATGGTGATTGCCCCTCGTTCAGCTGAGAAAAGCTCAGATCAGCAGGACCATCTGGACGGGGAGTTCTGCGGAAGCCTTCCAAGGGTGACTTTGCATTTTCAGTTTTGCTGCATCACCCCTGACATTCAGGGCTTTGCCTTTGAGTAATCAAATCGCTTCACATATTTGTCTTCCAGGCACATTTTTTGCCCCCTGACTGTTTTCGAACGGCTGCAGAAAGAGGCGCATTCTCTCCTGACAGCCATGACCTCTACTTCAAGGGTGAATGGCTGCAGGATCAGTGCTCATGGGACAGTTCTGCAAGTGTGGCTCACTCATGTAGTCCACACCCACTCGCACAGCCAGGCTTTTACAGTCCCAAAATCACCCGATCGAGACATTGTGATCCTTCAGCAGAGTTTTCCATGAACAATAACACAAAGGAATACTCTGCTCATACTCTGCCTTTACCTCACACCAAATTAGCTGTTTTCAAGCAAAGGTGAGGATTGGTGATAATCATCAGTGTGTATAATGCAGCATTTAGATATTTAGCTAGATAAATACAATAACTATATATTTATTTATAATATCAAACACTATATTATTTAAACTGGTTCTGTTTCAAGGGTCGGGGGTTGATAAACAGTTACAATAAGTTGCTATTGATAAAGTTGTAATTGTATGTGTATATAAATGATTTAAAATATTACACAACTAGTTTGAGATAAAATATTATTAGAACAACAACATTTTCTCTGATTTTCAGATTTTTTTGCCCTTGATTTGAGCCTAGGGTTTCACCTGCGAATTCTTAAAAGGATAAACCATTATAAGACCAGAAAACTGTGTATGGGATCTTGTGGTTGTATCCATTCCCCTTGTGATTTAACATGAAATGCTTGAGTAGTACAGAGTGCCTGATCCAGCTCAATCCAGTTTGATCATTTTCTGCTGACCTTTCACATCAACATGTCTGTAGCACTGCCACCCACTAGACGTCTTTATTGCACCCCATTGGGTGAACTCTAGGGACTGTTTTGTGTGAAAATATTGTTGTAATCTTGTCCTGACCCATTCCACTACTTTGCGTATGTCTATTCTAGTGCACTGTCCTCCAGGCCACAAGGAATCAAGACCTCAGTGGTGGAGAAGCCTCGACTGATGAGGGCTGCAATTTCTCCAACATTTCCAGATGCAAACCCAATAAATCCAATCCAGCAACAGCCATATGACCAAGGATTTCAGCATGTTAAGGACCAAGAAGTCCAGACTCGTTGTTTCTCCAGCATGCAAAAGTGTTCACTGAACTTAACCAGCACAGAGATCTCCAAGAAAAAGGAACATCTTTGGAATCATTGTGACCAAGCTCAGACCACACAAAAACAGAGTTTCTTCAGTGTGAAGAAATGGGCTCAAGATCCACATGTGTTTAACAACAGCTTTACACTTTCACAAAGTCCTTCTTCACCAGACCATCGGAATTTACAAAGAGATAGTAAGCTGACTGGTTACTGTAAGCTCAGCGTGTACAACGGCACCAGTTACACTTCTAATAGTCCCCAGGATATTTCTAACTGTGCCTCATCCAGCCGGTCACATGGCAGAGGCATTCAAAACAACAGCCAAAACAACAAGCAGGACTCAATTAATGCAGGAAATTATTCAGTCACCAACAGTAATAAAAGGTGTGTTCAACTTAAATCACTAGCAGTTTGAAAGAATTAAAATATATGTTACCCAATACTATTTACATTTATTTTTTATTTTTCCCCCCCAAAAATTATTTTTATGTTTTGTTAGGTAAATCAAAATATTTTTTTAAATAATATTTATAATGTGAATCATTTAATAAAGCAAAATGAATGGAAAAAACCTGCAGTTACTGATTAATAGAGCAAATGTGATTTTTTTTTAGCATTCTTTATTTTATATGATGTTTCACTCAGGCAGGTAGACGCAAAGTCAAAAAATGTGTTTGGCCAGCCTCGTGTGATTGCTACACTCCGCTCAGGCTGTACCTCACAACCTGCTCACAAGACCACTGTAGTGGAAGACTTGAAAAAGCTGATTCTGATGGATGAAGGAACTGACTCGGTTAGTGCTTTTTCACGATCCAAACCATTGTTTCAATGACGAACACTGAAAGTTATTTCCTCAGGCAACACTTCACACTGACTGCCATGTTTGTTTGTGTTTTAGCCAAAACAATCAAGAAGAAGTTCTACTGAGTGTCATCAAGGTTCCTCTTCACCGACGCCTTTAATGTTCTCCAGCCCTGTCTTCACCAGACGCCCTGTTCCCACACCAAACCAACTCTTTCTGCAGTCTGACACCAACGGTAAGAGATCCTGACTAGAGTCAGATACACCTGATGTCATTTTTCTGCTGCACATATTAAACAAAGATGCAGCGCAGACAGGAGCCAATAACCTCATCTTTTATCAACACCTGAAACAGTGATAACAACAGGGTGACCCTCATACGACACTTTAGATTTGGCAAAATTTGTGACTGAAAGGCTTATTAATAGATATTTTGACCAAAAAAAAATCACAACATAAATTAAAAAAATGTACAGTTTTTGGCAAAAATGTGAACGATTCAAATTTCACACAAATAATGATCTGGAAATACACCAACAGCATATTCTGTTAATTTGTTTATTAATTTGTTTATTTGTATAGCAAAACCTTATCAGTGCTGCTCCCCCTAATGCTAGTAACATTAGTTACTACTTAAAAAATAAATAAATAAAATGTATTCATTAAGATTATTTTCCATAGTGTGCCAACCACGATGTGGTCTCTCAGACACACTGGTGTCAGACCAGAACGTACGGTTTGATCAGGATCCCCTGCATCTGACAAACACAGCCTGCACGCTTGATTGGAACAGACTGGTGAATGCAGCTGAGGCTTATGAAAGTAAATATAGAACTGAAAAATACTGTATATATATAATTCTCGTAATGACTTCACAACACAACATGATTTTTAAGAGCTCATGTTTGTACATCCTGTGTGTTTTATTTACGGTGTTTGTAGCACAGGGGGTGGCTGATCTCCTGTCTGGTGAGTCCCGTGACATGCAGCCAGGTAGGAGTTCTGAACCACACAGTCCACACCTTCCTCATGCTCTCAGTGAAGCTCCAGAGTGAGTCAAATCTTTTACAGTTTTGCTCATTCAATCTAGGTTTTTTTCTCTAATTCTTTATTATTTTTAATGTTTAGACTTTCGAAATTTCTAAACAGCATAATGAAGCGTCCGGAGAAGAGGATAAAATTAGTTATATGTCCTAATTGAATTTAGTTTGGATATAAAAATTTGCCCAAGTCATACATGACATGATAGTTTATTTAGGTAGCTAGGTTAGATTAGGTTTTTGAAATGTACCTCATTAACAGAACATGTGAGCACAATTCACTGTGACCATCAGTCAGCACTGGGCCATTAATTTGATTGGACAAGCAACATTCAAACAGTACAACAGCACTGCCACTTGACACTGTTTCTTTGTATCTCTCTGCTTGTCTGTATTTGCAACTGAAAAGTCACACTTTAACATCAGTTTCATTGAAACTGCTACCGCACTACTATGGCCAGTCAGTCGTTCTATATGTCGCATGCTGTGCAGCACGCATCACTCCTCTTGCAAACAATTCCGATTACAAAGTAAAAATAAATGTACTGTAGCTACTTTGTCTGAAACGTCACTTAATCAGTATTACTGTCTTGTTTAAAGAACTGTTGTATAAAAACAATATTGTACTTGCAATCATGCTACTGTACAGAATTTAGTATATCAGCACAGCCTTTATTTGGTTGTAGGCACAAAGACAAGCCAAGCTGATATAAAGTACAGCAAAATTGCTTAAGTAATGGACACATTGTCTGTTTAAAGAAATAAAAGAATCATAAACCTACTAATCCTGAATACTTTTCACACTCAAATAAGAACTTACAGCTTTGCATTTGACTGAAAATGCTGACCTTGAGACCCCTTCGAAGTTAAATACGTGTATCTTCACTGAAAAACTTACCATGTCAAAAATGATGTTATTCTTCGTTAAAGAAATGTATACTCCTCGTATACCTTGTTTTTAGTCACTAATAAATTTGAGAATATGAAGGAAGCAATGCCTGTTTAACTCCATTATAATCCATCAGGCTTTTTTTAGTCCATATAATGACTTAATCATTTTAACATTATCAAATTAAAGGAAGGAAATTCGATTAGAAACTATCATTAACTACATTTTTAAATATTTGTTTATAACTCGATTTTTCTGGAAGGTATTGAATTTGAGGTGCTTTTCAATTCCTATTCGATATTATTTATGTGTGTACATTATTGTGATTTGTTAAAAACGTCTTTGTTATAATTAGAAATATTGAGTAAATACAGTAACTCCTGCATTATTTTAATGACTCTAATGTGTCAGATGACTCAAGTTGTACAACATTTTGTTCCAGAGACAATGTTCTCATTAACTTTCGTGACCCACTCTCTCACCTGGAGACCATGCTGATGAGGCTCAGCACTGATCTGCTGAAGGTGAGCTTCAAATTAATGCCAAAAACAATGTCAGAGCACAACTGCACTGGGAATCTACTGACCTGCTCATTAACCCCATGTCCTCATGTCTCTCCTTCATGTTCTCTCACTCAGGAAAAGAAGGACAAGGTGGCTTTGCTGGCAGAGGTGTTAAAACTTCGCATGAGCAACGAGCACCTGAAAGAGGAGTCGCTATCAGCTAATGTACAGCTGCACAAAATCTGCCAGATGTTCGGAATAAACCCAGAATCAGTGGAGTAGAAGAACCCAGAAGCAACACCATGAGGCATCTTTGTGTTAAAACTCCAAATGGCTTACAATTTAATTGCCAGTAAATAAAAATATCATGACAACATACAAATGTTATACAATTCCACAAACTTTTTTTTTTTAACTCTTAAATTAAAACTCTGATGAAACATCCAGACACACAATAATTCTGTAACATAACTAAACATTATAATAAAATGTAAGTCTCAATAAATAAATCAACAAACAGCTGTTTCTAAAATCTATTCAATTATGCATATACTTTATTTTAAAATCACTGATACTCTGTGAACTATATTGTGTATTTAAAATGTTTTTTTATTCGCCTGTTTTTTTTGGGGGCTATTTTTTATATCTGCAGTTTTATGTAATTGTTAAATATGTAAGCAACCCAACATAAAACTATACCTACCCAAATTACGCCGCTTTAAAAACACTGCAACTCTAAAATGCATCTATCCAACAATAGTTGATATTTAACTAAGTTAATTATTTTGGAAAATAAACATGTGAAAAATATGCATGTCAGTGTATCATATAATATTTCTTTACACCAGATGGAGTCAATCTGGGATAATATGTTTGGTGTCCAAAGTTTGCTTCCTTAGTTCTGTACAGAAACTACAAACCTTTTAAGTAAAAATACATAAATGTTATGGAAGCTTATAGCTACTAGTTTAGCATCCTGGCTAAAGAATCACACACTCACCTTAAAATACACTGTTTGACTCAATAACACAGTGGAGCATAAAAAACGATAAACATAAACATAATAATAATCATAATAATAAAAAAGTTAATAATACTAGATATGTTTCTATTAAGATAAAAAAAAAAAGGTAAAAGTCATGGCTTCAAGAAACTACTTCATCAAACAACTTCACATTGTTTAAGTGATTTATAGATGTGCAGTTTATACACAGTGCTAAACTGGTGGTTGTAAACTTCCATAACTTCAACTGAACAATAAATGAAACAAATTTTAGGGACCAAACATGTCTCCGCTGCTCGTCTACTCGTCTACCAAGAAGCAGCTGTAAATGTCTCCATTTTTAATGTTTTTGTTTTTGCTTATGTTTTTTTGATGAAACACTCATTGATAACGCTAATCTCAATATGGTATAGCTGCCGTGAGAGCATAAACTGATGTTCAGGACTTTTCACTGGAGGTAAACCACATGTTTCTGCGTGCTAGTAACATGTGGAGTGGACTGGGAATGCAAACCTCCTCTTCCTCTTCTGCCTCCTGGCTTTTACTGCGCACATTCCGGTTGTGCTGACGACTGAATTGTCTGGCCTTAAGACTAAAACATAAAAAAAATAAAAAATAATAAGAAATATATATATATACAGTTGTTTTCAAAATTATTCAACATACACACACACACACACACACACACATACATACACACCATATCTCACAAAAATACATGCACCCCTCACATTTCAGCAACCATTATAGTAAACCTTCTCATGGGACAATACTATAGAAATGAAACTTGGATATATTTTAGAGTAGTCAATATGCAGCTTGTGTAGAAATATAGATTTACTGTCATCTGCAAATAACTCAACATACACCATTATTGTCAAAAGGGTTGGAAAACAAAAGTGAGTACACCCTAAGAGAAAACAAGTGTATGTCGTATAACAACATGCAAAGCCACATGTCCTTTTCATCATGTTCATGTTTTTGTCTGCTTGACAGGACCATACAAATTTGTGTATCTTGTATTAGAGCAGGTCTGATTTGGTGCTTTAAGTACAATTCTCACATACTGACCACTTGATGTTCAACATGGCACCTCATGGCAAAGAACTCAGAACACCACTCAAAACAGGTCTCACAAATGATCGATCAAAGAAGTTGAGTCCTCGTGCTGTGCGTCAGGTGCAGAAGCTGCTTCAAAAAACAGACGCATGAGTGCTGCAGCATTTCCTTAAGGGTTGCAGAAGCGGAAACACCACACATTGCAGCAAGTCATTTTGCATGGCCGTCTTCCCAAAAGAAAACCTTTTCTGAAGCTGGCTTACAAGAAAGCCTGCAAAGAGTTTGCTAAAGACAACCTGTCCAAGAGTATGAATTACTGGATCCATGTCCTGCGGTCTGATGAGACTACTATAAACGTATTTCACTCAGATGGTGTCCAGCATGTGTGGTGACACCCTGGTGAGGAGTAATAAGAAAACTGTGTCTTGCCTACAGTGAAGCATGGTGGTGGTAGCATCATGGTCTGGGGCTGCATGAGTGCAACATACCGCCAAGATGACAACTGCCTTGCTGAAGGTGAAGGTAATGGACCTGTGGGGCATCCTCAAGCAGAAGGTGAAGAAGCACCATGTGTCTAAGATTCAGCAGATTAAGGCAGTGCTTGATAGCAGTGTTGCTCACACAAAATATTGACACTTTGGACACTAATTGCTCGACAATAATTGCTGTATGTTGAGTTATTTTTATAGGAGAGTGAATCTGTACTGCTGTAAAAGCTACACGCTGACTACTAAAAAATATATCCAAGTTTCATTTTTATTATCTTCCCTTGAGCACATATACTAAAATGGTTGCTGAAACCCCTTACTGAGGGAATGTTCACTCTGCTTGACTAACTATTTAAAATTTAGATCTATTATCAGCAAATCTAGTTTTATGTGTAATGTAACATTTATGGTGAATAGACATTTTGTGAAGTAGATCTTGTTTGCTAAAAGAAGGTATTATTTAATTTGTTCTAGATTATATGAAAGTTTGTTTAGACAAATTGTTAAACAAAACATTTTGTACTATTGTGTATTCTTCTTTAGCAATGCGATAACACACTTAATAAAAACCTGCCTACCAGTAAACACGCCTCTCATGTTTAGGCATGATGTGCCACAAGTTAGCCAGCTCTTTGGTCACTACAGTAGAAGGAAGTCCAGGGTGGGTTCTGCTCAGAGGACAGAGACATGTCTCATTACTATCCTCGTTCAATTCATTTGTAAATAAAAAATATCCAAATCTCATTATAAAACCTGAGATACCTGAGATACAATCTCCTGTTCATGCGACAGAACATGATAAAACCGTTCACACACTTCTTTTTCTGGATTGGGCTTGAAACAGCCTGCCCTTTACTGAAGTCCCTCTTGCTTTTCTTCTTAACATGGGTACGCTGATTTGGGGTCCAGGTGATGTCATCTAAACATCTGTCCTCTTCCTCACATTGAGTGCAGGCATGTCCGTCATTGCCATTCGTGCAGTGCTAGTCCAAAAAAATGCAATGATGAGAAATACTCCTGTCAGGCTGCTCATACCACAGCGCTGATACATTCTGATACATTTTACATACTGAACACTGCTTTATCTCATTAACTCAAGCTAATGCATGAACTGTAAACAAATAAAGAGTGTAGTTTATACTAGGATTCTAATCACACACACACACACACACACACACACACATCCATACAACACTGACAATTTATTTATCCAAAACTGCATAAAACCTTTATGAATAATGATGATTACTATCGTTATTTCAAATCTCCCCAACCTTTAAAAAATAATGGACTCTGCTTTACATTTGTTTAAACTGTACTAATATATATATATATATA
>MU551567.1:479488-532724 GCA_024362625.1 Silurus asotus | reverse complement strand
TTTTTGTATTTAAAAACTATATATATATATATATGATCCATTTAGAAAACTGCATAGCAAATGAAGTACCTTTGGAGCAGTAGGTTTAGGAATGACCCACACATCTTCGAATAATGCTGTAAGAAAATAAAAAGCAGTCAATTGATAGTGACCAAGACTTATCTTGCTACCTACCTACATTCAGTCAAATGTCTATACTCTCTATCTGTATTTTTCATAATTATTTATTTGACCATTCTAAAATGAGTTTTAAGTTATAGAATAAAGCTGTACAGTAGGTTGCATTTTATTGTAGACCAAATGATAGTTAATGTTTTTTTTACAGTAGTCTTTGCTGTGTTTGTAATGTACAAGTATTTTTTTTACAAGGAAATAACACCTGGGAAATAACTGTAGCAGAAGCCTAAGATTTGGAAACATTATAGTGTTGCTCTAAAGCTACATTACCTGGATAAATACTACACTATGAAGTCTCATTAGCGCAAGTCTGTTAAGTGCAGTTTTAGGGGCAAGAAAAAATCCAGGATATCACCATCCATAAAAAAAAATCTAGCAATGAGTCTGCTTGTCTGACTATAACCAGCATACAAATAATTTAAAGCCTTATAAAAGAGTTTGTCTAATTTTACAGTGAATATATTATTATTATTATTATTATTATTATTATTATTATTATTTCCACTAGTACAATTTTAACTCAGCCATTATGGTTGCACAAGCCAGTGCACTCTTAGTGCTGGTCCCAAGCCCGGATAAATGGGGTGGGTTGCGTTAGAAAGGGCATCCAGCGTAAAACATGTGCCAAATCAAACATGCGGATCACGAATCAGAAATTGAGGCCCGGGTTACTAACGACCACCACAGGTATCGTTAGCCAATTGTTAGTATTGGAAATTGGAAATTAGTGGTGGAAATTAGGCTACTGTTGGCCGAAGGAGCAGAAGGAGAGGAGGAAGACATCAGGAAGTAAAAGTGTAGGAGAGTGGAGGTGAGGGTGGGTACCTACAATGTTGGTACTATGACTGTTAAAGGGAGAGCCGAAGCTGATATAATGGAGAGAAGAAAGGTAAATATTATCAGTAGATTTTTTCTTAGGTAAAGGCACAGATCTGGATCTGGAGGGAGCATGGATATAGAGTGTTTGGTGAACTGGGATATTTGTATGCTGCAATGTCCCCCCTCTCAACATCCACTCTCAAGAACAGGACTGAATTAAAATGAATAAAAAAAACAGGACAGATTCAATGACTGCAGTGTAGAACTGCATCACAGCTCCTGTGGCAGACTGCACTTCCTTAACTGGCGTAGAAACACATCCTCTGCTGGGTCTTTTTCAGAATCGAGTTTATGTTGGATTTCCATTTCAGGTCTTGGGAAATGGTAGTGCCCAGAAACTTGAAGTTCTCCACAGCTGACACAAGGATGTTGGATATTGTGAGGAGGAGTAGTGTTAAAGGATGTTTCCTAAAGTCCACTATCATCTCCACAGTTTTGAGTGTGTTTAGCTCAAGGGTGTTCTGACTGCACCATAGCACCAGCTGCTTCGACTCCTGCTCATATGCAAACTCGTCACCATTTCCATGTAATTCCGGAGTAGAACGGGTGCTTTGAGGACGGATTGGACTGTAGTTGGGGTTGGCGGTCTGCTGCACTGACTCGGGAGTGCAGTTTGCTTCTGATCGTCATCACTGCACCCCGCAACTTTGTATATCTGCTTTAAATGGACATTCGGAGCAACCCAGATAAGGATGGGTTCCCTCTTGAGTCTGGTTCCTCTCAAGGTTTCTTCCTTATGCCATCTCGGGGAGTTTTTCCTTGCCACAGTCGCTCATCAGGAACAAACATACTTACAAAGAACATATTTACATTTAATCACCACATTATCTGTGTAAAGCTGCTTTGAGACAATGTTCATTGTTAAAAGCGCTATACAAATAAATATGAATTGAATTGAATTGAATAGATATGTTGTGTGTTCAGGAAACCAAGTGGAAAGGGAGTAAGGCCAGGAACACTGGAGGTGGGTTTAAACTGTTCTTTAATAGTGTGGATGGAAAGAGAAATAGTTTTACAGGTGATCCTAAAGTAAGAGTCTAGTGGAGGTGAATGGGTAGGGTGATGAAGGTGAAGCTGAAAGTTGAAGAGGCAATTATAAATGTCATCAGTGCTTATGCTCCAAAAGTGAGATGAAGGAGTAGGAAAAATTCTGGAGTGAGTTAGATGAAGTGGTAGATGATGTACCTAGAAATGAAAGATTGGTGATTGGGGCAGACTTTAATGGGCATGTAGGTGAAGGGAACAGAGGTGATGAGGAGGTTGGGTATGGCTTTAAGGAGAGGAATGTGGAAGGGCAGACAGTGGTAGATTTTGCTAAAAGGATGGAAATCTCAGTGGTAAATACATATTTTAAGAAGAAGGAGGATCATAGGGTGACGTATAAGAGTGGAGGAAGGTGCACACAGGTAGACTATGTTCTTATGTAGGAGATGCAACCTGAAGGAGATTGAAGACTGTAAGGTGTTGCCGGGGGACAGTGTAGCTAGACAGCATCGGATAGTGGTCTGTATGGTGGTTTTGGAGGTGAAGAAGAAAAGGAGGAGAGTGAGGACTGAAAGAAGAATAAGATGTTGGAAACTGAAGGAGTAAGACTGTAGTGCCAGATTCAGGGAAGAGGTCAGACAGGGGCTCTGTGGTGGTAAGGAGGTGCTGGATGACTGGGCAACTACTTTAGGAGTGATGAGGGAGACAACTAGAAAAGTACTTGGTGTGACTTCTGGAAATAGAAAGGAAGACGTGGTGGTGGAATGAGGAAGTTCAGGACAGCATAAGGAGAAAGAGGTTGGCAAAACAGAATTGGAATCGACAGAGTGATGAGAAAAGTAGGCGGGAGTACAAGGAGATGCGGCAGCAGGTAAAGAGGAATGTGGCGAAAGCAAAAAAAAAAAAAGGCATATGAGGAGCTGTGTGAGAGGTTGAACACTAAGAAAGGAGAAAAGGATTTATACCGATTGGCCAGGCAGAGGGACCGAGCTGGGAAGGATGTGCTGCAAGTTAGAGCAATAAAGTATGGAGATGGAAATGTGTAACTGTGTAGTGTAATTGTTTCCTGTGCATCTGGTCTTACTCTGTAGTTCCTCCTGTCCCTCAGGTAGCAGTGTGTGACTGAGTCCTCGAGCTGGTGATGTGAGTAGGGAGGGACTTAGATTCAGCCCTTCTCGAAATCCAAGCAGTGGCAGAAATGGCAGCAGAGGTGTCTGTGGGAGCGTAGGACTATCATCAAAATGATTTTTGCCCGAAGGAGGAAGAACTCCAAACATCCGGTCTTTCAAAACAAATGACCTAAATAGAGGGAAAACAGTTTAGGTGGAACCTATGAATGAATAAAACATGACAGAACATGGGGTTTGTGATGAAGTGCTTTAATGTTACCACCGCAAAGTTAATTATTCAATTTTAACGGCGAATCAGGTCTTTTCACCAAGTGTTATTTATATACGTTATGAATATTAGGGCTGTATATCGGTTAAAATATTTATTGTGATTAATTATTCGATTTCCTTGAGTTAAATTGTGACTTATCGCAACTTAATCACACATTATTATCTGTTCTAAATTAAACTTAAATACCAAGTTTTTTATATTTTAATCACAATAGGCATGGACAAATATGGATGCTTTGTGCAAAGATATGGTTATTATTAGTGAAACCGTATTCAACATACAGCATGAAGACAAAATATTTTTGTAAATGTAAAGTAATTATAATGTTTTGACTTAGGTAAATCATCAAGACACCAAACAGAACTTTTGCTATGTTTTCACATGGACGGTTTTAATTGCCGGATGTGTGAATCATCACGGATTTTGGTGTTCGGTGCTTAAACAATTATAATTTTTTTTTATATAACCCACTAAAGGAAGGACGTCATGAATAAATGTGTGTTGAAGGTTTTTAATTTTTTATAAAACCAATACCAATATACATACAGTAATACAAATAATGTAATTTATACATATGGTTTTATGATGGCAGTGTTAAAAATAGCCTTAACCACCTAGAGATTTCAAAGGCATCTCTAAGCAGTGACTCAGATTTCAGACACACTAAGGATTATTTATTTTGCACATTTTTTCCAAAATATGTATTGCAAGACACATTTTTTTATATTCTTTTTTAAATGTTTAATAATCTACTGCAAGCACATACCCTGATAGTGGAGAACTTAGCTCCTTGCTTCCCTGACTTCCATTTTCACTTCCTGTCCTATCATCACAGAGAGAGCACTGGCTTCCTACTCCATGACAAGGTGATTCCTGATCCACACTGCTTTCTGCAAAGAGTCCAGGTTTTATTTTACTATGTGTCTTTTCAAAAAGTCTTTGTAATAAGATTATTCTTAGTGCACTTATATGGTCAAATAATAGGCTAATGTAATCCATTTAGGAACCTTCACAACCGTTCAGTGTATTGTTAAAACATGCAATAATTAGAGTCTGTGACCACTGGTAAAAACATAGTACTTCAGAAGGAACACCTGAACTAAACACTTAAACAGTTATCCAATCAATAGATCATGTGGCAGCCACACAAAAAGTCTTATTGATGAAAGGTCAGAGGAGAACAGCCAGACATGTAGCTCAAAAAAATACTTTTTGCATTTGTGTTGAGCAGAAAAGCTTCTCAAACCTTGGGCTGAATATTACACAACAGGGGAAGACCACAGGTTCCATTCATGTGAGCTATGAACAGGCCTACTGAGACGGGGCAGGTGAAGACTGGCAATGCTTTTTAATCTTGGACTGTCCAGATTCTGTTCATCACAGCTGTAAAGAGCAATTACTTACTTGAACCAGAATAGACATTTTCCTCTGACCTTTCTCAATACCTGACCTTTCACAGTTTTTTGCTCCCTTCTGTGTAAAGAACTCAAAACTCTAAAGACTGTTGTGTGTGCATATCCATGGATTTGCATGAATTATGCACTGTGCTGCTGCCACATGATTGCTCATTAGATAATTGCAATAGCCAAGAGTCCTATTAAAGTGAATAGTGTGTATTTAATTTAATTTAATTCAATTCGATTAAATTTTCTGAGAAAATATCTTTCAATTTTTTTTATTTGCATATAGTCAAATTTATATTTTGACATTTTATATAATTGACAGTACTGAGTACAAATTTTGAGCGGGTGTGAAAAAAAATGCTGTAATCTAAGAATCCTTTCAAAATAATAAAAGTGTAATTTTATCTTTATCAAAGAACAAAATTAAACAAAAGAAAAATCCAAATCCAAAGTAAATAAATCTTTAGTGTGGCCAGCCTTGGCCTGCAAAAAAAATAAAATATATATAAGCATCAATTCTGCTAAGTACACTTGCACAAATCCTTCTCTATCTTCATGTAATCCCAGTCAGACTCGATGATGCTGAGATCAGGGCTCTGTGGAGGCCAAACCATTACTTCCAGGACTCCTTGTTCTTCTTACTGCTGAAGACAGTTTTTAATGAACGTTTGGCTGTAAATTTAGGGTCATTGTACTACTGTTAAATAGATTTTGGGCCAATCAGATGCCTCCCTGATTGTACTGCATGGTGGATAAGTATCTGCCTGTGTTTATCAGCATTGAGAACACCATTAATCCTGACCAAATCTCCAAAGTTCATTTACAGAAATGGAGCTTCAAACTTGAAAGAAACCTTCACCGTGATTCACTGTTGGCTGCAAACATTCGTTATTGTACCACTCTCCAGCCATTCAGCAAACTATATTTAAAATCTTGACTTATCATTCCAGAGCACCTGCTGCCATTTTTCTGTGCCTCAGTTCCTATGTTTATGTGTAAATATAAATCACTTAGCCTTGTTTCCATGTTGGAGGTATGACTTTTTGGCCACAATTCTTCCATGAAGAACACTCTGTCCAGACTGGAGATAGGTGTACCTATGTCCCACTGGTTTCTGCCATTTCTTTGCTGTTGGACATCTTCTGATCTCGAAGGGAAGTAAGCATGATGTGTCCTTCATCTGCTACATTAAGTTTCCTCGACGATGCCTGTTTTTTTTGTGCTTCTTCTAAGTATCGTGAACAGAACTTCTTCAAAACCCAGTCTGCCTTGAAATTTTGCCTGGAAGAGATCTTGCTGATGCAGAAAAACTAGCTTGTGTCTTAGTCTTGCCATGGCGTATGTCCTGTCACATGAAACTGTCTTCCACAACCTCACCCTAGCAGCAGAGTTTTTACCCAGTTTTAGGCCTCCTACAAAGCTGTTTCTGTTTCAATTAATGACTATGTTTGTTCTGTGTTTAATATACATATGAAATTGATGATTATTAACACATGAATCAGACACCTGACACTAATCCTACACAAGCCATGACTTTGTGAAAGTGTACAAAGTGTGTATGTGTAAGAATTGATGTAAATTTTAAAGCCAAAAGGTACTCACAATAAAATACATAGATTTTTCATCTTTTCACTCAAATTTAATTACAAATGAAATGAACACATTAAGATTTTAATTGATTCTTAATTAAACTATGCAAAATTCATTTAACGTGGATGTTGCATTTAGTGTATGTCATCCCTTTATATACTGTATATAATAATAATAATAATAATAATAATAATAATAATAATATAGATGCCTTTTTAAATTCACTTTTGACCTGTTGTGGAAGAGGAAGTATTTGGCAGAAGTGCACTGACACTGTAGTTGGAATCAGAAGAGCATGGAAGTGAGCTGTTGTCCTCAAAAGAACACAGAGTTTCATCAGTAGATTGTGTGCATTCTCCTTTTGTCATCACATTTCCATCAGCATCTTCTTTATGGAGAGTCGGAATGTTGTCATCAAACAGTTCTGCATACATTTTTATCACATCATTTGGTTTAGTTCACAACCAGACAGAAATAAGGGCATCCATAACTAAGTGCAAAATGTGAATCTAAAAAAATAAATTACATTAATTAAAAAATATTAATTAATTAATTAACTAATTAACACAATTTAAAAAAATCTTATATTGCTAGTTATTTAATTTGATGAAACATTAAGGATGTAATTACGAATGTATTTTTGAATAACAGTCAACAGTATACACCATAACATAAAACCACCACTTTTATACATAACCATATAAATAAAGCGATCTTTAATCTAATTCGTGGCAGTCTTAACAATTTGAGAGATTATATTAATGTGTAAAAAAATTAAACAACCATCAACCCATTAACCATTGACTGAGATTAGTTGGTGTCACAATAGTGCAAAAAAGTTCTGTATAGCCAGAAAAAACTGGTAATAAGATACCTATTCGTAAATGTAAAAAAAGATTGTGAAGATAAAGAAGTGAAGAACATGGTGAAGGTGGATACGTTTAGGTACTTGGGGTCAACAATGCAGAGTAACAGAGAATGTGTTAGAAAAGTGAAGAAAAGAGTGCAGGCAGGATGGAGTGGGTGGAGAAGAGTGGCAGGAGTGATTTGTAATAGAAGAATACCTACAAGAAAACAGGGGGAAAGTTTGTAGGACTGTGGTGAGACCTGCGATGTTTTATGGTTTAGAGACAGTGGCATTGAGTAAAAGACGGGAGGTGGAGCTGGAGGTAGCAGAGCTGAAGATGTTGAGGTTTTCATTGGAAGTGATGAGGATGGACAGGATTAGAAGCTAGTTTATTAGAGGGACAGCGCATGTAGAACGTTTTGGAGACAAGGTCAGGGGTGCGCGATTGAGATAGTTTGGACATGTGCAGAGGAGGGACATGGGGTATATTGGTAAGAAAATGCTGAGGATGAAGCTGCCAGGAAGAAGGAAAAGAGGAAGACCAAGTAGGAGGTTTATGGATGTGGTGATGGAAAACATGGTAGTTGGTTTAAAATAGGCAGATATAAAGGACAGGGTGGTATGGAGATGGATGATCTGCTGTGGTGCCCCCTAATGGAAGCAGCCGAAAAAGCAGTAGAGGAAGAAGAAGAAGAAGAAGAAGAAGAAGAAATGTAAAAAAGATTGTAATGCATCATGTTTGTTTTAAAAAAAATCTTTGCCATTTTGGTATGGGAAACTTGAACCTAACACTAAATTTGACTGTGCAAATATCTCACTTTGTTTTTTTTGTTTTTTTTTTCAGAAAATCAATCTCATTACAATCTACACAAATCACATTAATAAATTGCATTTAAAAAGAACTTGTCACAAGACCACATCTATAACCCAACAGTTCTCGCTAGAATTTGTGACTCTTACTGTGTTCTGTAAATATAAAAAAAATCATTGATCATTATCAAATTCATTATAAGGGTCTGATGCTCAGGGGACTGGAACATTGAACTGCAGGAATTTTTCAAATAAAGTTTGTACAGATCAGCACTTTTCATTTTGATACATATGTACATTCAAAAGCAAGTAGTTTCTACTTTTACTAAAGTAAACATTTTAAAAGAGTACATTTAGTGGAGTAAAATTACACAGAGTAGTGAAAGTATAGAAACAGTGTACCACATTCATCACAGGATATATTATTCCAAATGGATAAGTTTTAAAGTGAAAAACTCTGTAAATCTTAAACTGATCAAATATTTTGATTTCTATGACCTGATATATGATGTTTATGATGTTCTTTCTTGTAAGACTACTTTACAGATTATATATTTTTTTCTGCATTATGGACAAAACACTAGGCATGACTGCATTGCCTACCTGAATTCAGTGTGTCTTTCTTGCGAGGGCGGCCGCAACTATATTTGCGCTTGGCTTTTAATATGCGTGGAGGAGTGCTGGGCTCTGAGTGAGCTGTGCCTTCGCTCTCTGAATCAGACTCATCTGTCTCTCACACACACACACAGACACACACACACACACACACACACACACACACACACACATACACACACAAAATAGTATATCAATTTATACATCCACTTACATCAAATAATTTAAAAAGGACATAAGAAGAATGAATTGCACCTCTGACATTGCTTTCTGGAAGGTAGTGGGGAGGGAGGTTGTCCTCTAATCTCTGAATATGTGTCTGGAGAAAGTCGAAGTATTGGAGCATGTGGATTAAAGTTTCTTTCTGTTAGCAAGAGCATATAAACATAGATTTTTGTTGATTTTTTTTTTTCACTTTAATGCAGTAGATGCTGTGGGTGCTGTTAGTGTTAGAGATTCAGTATATTGTATGGTTACCTTAGAAAGAGAACGCCCACTTGCTGGCTCAGAAACAGGGAGAAGGCAACGGATCTCTTTCAGGCTATTGCTCCAGCTTGTGTTCCAGTAATAGCGATCCCTAAAATGATCCAATAATCTTTTAACAGTTGGCCATTTTCATTTATAACACAGCACTCCATATAAAACCTGATTGGTCCAAATGTGTTGATTAAACATCTCTGAGGTTTTGACATTACTGTATTAGCAAATCACAGATTTACAGTTATTCTTATGTGTTATTGTGTCAAGCTAAATAATTATCCTTTAGAACTTGCTTATATGCGTGTCGGCTCTTTCATGACAATGAACCTAGTGACTCTTATTACACACTAAAACACACTCTTCATTCAGTCCAATTACAGGTTTCACTAAACTATTACTGAACACAGATGACAGAAGTTGAAGAATGAACCCAATATATGATGCACATCACTGTCTTTCTAAAAAATAGTTGACTTCATCAAGGTTAAGCATTGTGTCCTTCAAAAAGTCCCTCCACATTGGCCACATATAGTGTAGAGAAAATATTCATTTAATAAAACTCATTATTATTCTCACACACACACACACACACACACACACACACACACACACACACACACACACACACACACACACACACATATATATATATATAAGGGCCACAGGTACTGACTCTACTGGCCTTATGGCAACACATTATGTGGCAGCTGAAATTTTTTACTCGTTGTTATATTGCAGCCATTTGCTAAAATCATTTAAGTTCATTGTACTTCCTTATTAATGCACACAGCACCTCATATTGACAGAAAAAAACACAGAATTGTTGACATTGTTGCAGATTTGTTAAAAAAGAAAAACTGAAATATCACATGGTCCTAAGTATTCAGAGTCTTTGCTGTGACACTCATATATTTAACTCAGGTGCTATCCATTTCTTCTGATCATCCTTGAGATGGTTCTACACCTTTATTTGAGTCCAGCTGTGTTTGATTATACTGTGCTTGATTTGATTGGACTTGATTAGGAAAGCCACACACCTGTCTATATAAGACCTTACAGATCACAATGCATGTCAGAGCAAATGAGAATAATGAGGTCAAAGGAACTGCCAGAAGAGCTCAGAAACAGAACTGTGGCAAGGCACAGATCTGGCCAAGGTTACAAAAACATTTCTGCTGCACTTCAGGTTCCTAAGAGCACAGTGGCCTCCATAATCCTTAAAGGGAAGACGTTTGGAACGACCAGAACCCCTAGAGCTGGCCGTCCGGCCAAACTGAGCTATCTGATATTAAGGGGGTGTCGATATCAATGGTATTAAGGGGGTCTAAATACTTTCCGGATATAAGGGTTGTCAATAAATTAAAATATTTAATCGCAATAATTCGCACGATTGTCATGAGTTAAATCGTGATTAATTGCAACTTCATCGCACATTTGTATCTGTGCTAAATGTACCCAAAATGAACACTTTTAAAGTTTTTAATACTCTAATTAACATGGGCATGGACAAATATAAATATATGCCTTAAGCAAAATATGTTTATTATTAGTGGAGCCATACTTAAAATAGCACGTGAAGACAGTCTTGTAAATGTTTTAAAGTAATTGTGCTGTTTTAAATTACGTAAATTGTCAGGACAAATCTAACTTTTGCTATGTTTCCACGTATACGGTTGTAATTGCAGAATGTGTGCATCATGGTGGATTTTGGTGCTTGATTGACATTAATAACACTGGAATAGGTCTTCTCAGTGGATGACTTTTCCAGGCGAATCAATTCTAGGACTTTTCAAATATTTTATTTCAATGGTATTTTATAAATATCTAATTGCATCATCTGTTTTTTTTTTTTTTTTTTTTTTTTTTTTTTTGTCTTCAGCTTTCTGATCTATGTATAAGAACTGACAAGAAGCCAGCACCTTCACCCTAGTACATTATTCCATTACCTCTTCTTGAAAGAATTGCCTTTTACTTTCGTACTGGTTGGAGGCATGGCTTCACCAACACCACAGACCTGTGTGCAACAAAATACATCACATTTATTCCATAATCTACTTATTACATCTCCTCAGTCCTGAGGCAAAGTGGTCACGTGACCGCTCCAAATCCGTATTGAACAAAATTTTGTCTTCTCATCACACAAATACAAAATAAACGAAGAAAAAAAAGCCACAGTTTAGTGTAATAAACATGGACGATTAACATATAAACTATAATTGAACTATTTTATATATCAATTCTTCTTGTGCTTTATTAACTCACCTTTATTACCACCTAGATTGTTATGACAGAATCGGTGACATCTCGCGCTCCGTTTACTGCGCGATCGCTTTGATTGGCTCGCGCACAACCAATAATAAGCTTGGAGTCTCGTATGAAGCGCAACAGTGTTCTGAGCGCAGCAGTTCACTTTTATCTTATTGGTAGCAGCGTTGCCGTGCTGTTACTAAGCGGAACATGGCTTACAGTTTTAACGATTTGTTGGTAGTTAGTAATTCCAAAAACAACAGAAAAACTGAATTTTGACTTTATTCTGCTTATTACTATGTGTTATATATATTAAAAAAAGATCAAAAATTGTCAGTCCATTTTGAGAACATTATGTGACATACTGTACAGCAATGGACTGTCTCTTATCACTAATAAAAATAAAAATAATAATAATAATAATAAAACAGTAAGTTTGTGTGTGTTCTCTATTATATATACTATACTATAAAAAGTATACACACATCTCTGCACTGCTATAGCCTTTATATTTTTTTCACTGTACATATGCTCACATATATCACATGCACGATTTCTACTTTTTAGCAGTTCACTTTTATCTTATTGGTAGCAGCGTTGCCGGGCTGTTACTAAGCGGAACATGGCTTACAGTTTTAACGATTTGTTGGTAGTTAGTAATTCCAAAAACAACAGAAAAACTGAATTTTGACTTTATTCTGCTTATTACTATGTGTTATATATATTAAAAAAAAAGATCAAAAATTGTCAGTCCATTTTGAGAACATTATGTGACGTACAGCAATGGACTGTCTCTTATCACTAATAAAAATAAAAATAAAAATAATAATAATAAAACAGTAAGTTTGTGTGTGTTCTCTATTATCTATCTATCTATCTATCATTACACACACACACACACACACACACACACACACACACACACACACAGTGGCGTTCTTCTATTCTATTCGTAAGCTATTAATTTTCACTATTGACTCAATGAATCATTTGGATGCAGTGCAGTCAGTAGACTCAGTAGACTCCGATTCTGATTCTCCGGCACGTCTCTGTCACAGTGTAAGCACAGAGCTACGCGCGTGCTGGTCTTGTCCGGAAGAAACACTATGCGAATGACATACGCGAATACGAACTGTTAAATAAAATGCATTGTGGGATGACGGGGACGATGCAATTTAGCGTCCTTTCCAAAAACTAGGTGACTGCATCAAGGTTGAGCATCGCGTGTTGTTTTTATTCCAGCAAACTGGCACTGCAGATACAGTAAGTGTTTTGCTCAATACTGTGTACTGTATTCTGGGTGATATGTAGCTCAGTATTGCTGTTACAGGGACATTTTTTGTTGTGTTAATTGTTAGTCTGTTGCTTTTAACAAATAGTTATAGATTATTAGTCATAGACACAAAAAGTTCATTATAATTATGTGTTAACGTCATTTGCATATCGATTCCACTGTGCAGTGTTCAGTCTTTATAATGTTTGTTCTATTTTGTATATATATATATATATAAACAAGACACACAAGCTGAAACGTCAAGACTGGGCCAAGAAATATCTCCAGACTGATTTTTCTAAGGTTTTATGGACTGATGAAATGAGAGTGAGTCTTGATGGGCCAGATGGATGGGCCCGTGGCTGGATTGGTAAAGGGCAGAGAGCTCCAGTCCGACTCAGACGCCAGCAAGGTGGAGGTGGAGTACTGGTTTGGGCTGGTATCATCAAAGATGAGCTTGTGGGGCCTTTTCGGGTTGAGGATGGAGTCAAGCTGAACTCCCAGTCCTACTGCCAGTTTCTGGAAGACACCTTCTTCAAGCAGTGGTCAAGTCAAGTCAAGTTTATTTGTATAGCGCTTTTCACAACAGACATTGTCTCAAAGCAGCTTTACACAAATCAACAGTGATGGTGAATGGTGCGAATTTGTCCCTGATGAGCAGCCGTGGCGACTGTGGCAAGGAAAAACTCCCTTAGATGTTATGAGGAAGAAACCTTGAGAGGAACCAGACTCAAAAGGGGAACCCATCCTCATCTGGGTGACATCAAGAGTTTGATCATAAATTTTCCAACAATACAGAACACTGGAGAGTGAGAACTAACATGATTACTGGAGTATAAGATTATAAGTGATGTTCTTTCTGCAGTCTTAAACAGTCTTTATGGTTAGTAGCTCCTAGTTTTATGAGCTCAGCATTTTTGATCACCACAGATCCAGCATCAGCTTCTCCATGCCAGAGCCTTAACACTCCAGGAGGTCCAATGTCAAAACTCCACACATGTAGCGGGATCCAATTGACACTGGTACGTCTCTAGATGGTTCGGGATGTTTGCGAGTTCGGCATCTACTTCTTCAAAGGTCCGTAATCATCATGAGGTGGGAGGTGACTGGAGCTGGCCAAACCTCAGGGTGTCTCGGGATGGGGAGAGAAAGAGAAGCAGTGGAGAGGAATTAGCGTAGCTGCTGTTCATGATATTAACAGCACAAGTTGATAACGTGCATGTGATCAGATGTTCTGGAGCACAAGGTTATGATATGTGATGTGTGTTATGTGTAGGCCTTGCTAAAAATATGTTTTTAATCTACACTTAAACTGGGAGAGTCTAAACCCCGAACACTGTTAGGAAGACTATTCCAGAGTTTCAACGTTATTCAACAGTATTGTAATTTATCAGATTAGCATTGCAAACCCATTTCTGAGGCTCTGGAACACAAACAAACCAATAATATAGGGAAAAAATGAATGAAGAAATGGCGAATGAAGAGAACTTCAAATTGTGCTGTTTCATCTCAGAAATGACCAGCCGACAAAAATTCACACTTATCTCAGTAATCAGAAAAGAACCCAGGGAACATCTAATAAAATTCAGGCCTTTCTCACCTCATATGCTTAGCATTCATTATTCCACTTTTAGAAAGATTCTGAAGGAAAATATCTGGTCCATGACCTGAAGTTGAAGCAGAAGAACATATCCTCTGAATTACTCTAAATTTAAACAAGAAATCATTAAGGTAAGAGTCCTGACTTGAACCCCGTTTAGATGTTGTGTTTAAAAACAAGTTGAATAATACATTTATATCAGTTAAAGAAATTTTGCATATTTTTGGATGCAAAATGCATTTCATCAATGTGAAACACTGATTTCTAATTACAGGAAGTGTATAGTTGCTGTAGGCAAGGCCAATGATGAAGTTTACGGTGGCAGTTACTTTTTGACATGGGTGAAGTACTTTTATCCAATCAATACAATAGCAATTTAAAAACTGTATTTATATTTCATATATTCCTTGTATTCCTTTATATTTTGTTCAAGGAATGGAAAACAAGTGTGGTAAATATGCAAAAAATCAAATAAAAAAACCTAACAAAAAGCAAAACAAAAAAAAAAACAATTATATTACTTAATCTATATGTCTAGATCATCAAAAACCATTTAAACATACTAATTTATAAAATTCAATTACATAAAATTCATTTTTATTTGTATAGCGCTTTTAACGGAATGTCTATAGCAAATATACAATGTTGTGGGGTACAGTGAAGATGATCAGAAGCGAAAAAGAAGTCCTGAGTCATTATAGCAGACTGTTGACATTAACTACAGTCCAATCCATCCTGCACAGAGTGGCCTCCAATCGAAGAGAACACTATCCAGAGGCAGGCCTGGACGAAGTGGGAAGATCCCCATAGGGGGGAGGGGCAGGAACAGTGGTCACTGGAACCTCAGGAGCATGTTTAACTCGACTGTGTGTGAGAGAGAAAGAGAGAGAAAGAGAGAAGAGGGGTGACAGGAGGAGAAGGATATATATTATTATGTGTCTTTATTGTTGAATGAAAGTAATATCACTGTGCGGTTTGGATTCTGGCAAGACTCGCTAAGGCAGCATAGCTAAAAGCGAGAACCAAAAGGACACACCAACATAAGGGATCTCTGGGATAAGAGACGACCCACCACACCACCGTCAACAAACCTGAGTGAACGTGTAAAGGTGAGGGGAAGACAGCATACAAATATCCCAGTTCACCAAACACTCTATATCCATTTTCCCTTCAGATCTGCAACTTTACCTAAGAAAAAAAATCTTCTGATAGAAGACTTGACTAAATAAATACGTTTTCAACCTGAACACTGAGACTGTATCTGAGTCCCGAACACTGTTTGGAAGGCTATTCCATAACTGTGGTGCATTATAAGAGAAAGATCTGCCCCCTGCTGTAGTCTTCATTATTTGAGGTACCAACAAATAGCCTGCACCAGGGGCATAGCCATCATTTCAAAAGTTTATTTTATTTTTTTCCAGTTAACCCTTGTGTAATTGACAGGTTTTTTTTTTAATCATATTTTTTTCGCTTTATATGCTTTATGATTATATATGATTATAAAACAGAAAGAAAGAAATACAACAGCTTGCCACTGGGACAGTACCCTTGAAAGGACACCTTTGTACCTTATTTACCACAAATTTATAGTTGTACATTAAGGTACACATTGGTACTCTAAGGTAGTAATGTGTACCTTTTTTGAGTATAAAGTAAAATATGTCCTTATAATGGTATTAAGAGTATATTGTTTACATATTTCAAATTGTATTTTGTGTATGCACAGTACATGGCACACAGTAATGGATACTTGCACATTCAAATAATACTTTATTTTGTTCTATTCTACAGTCCATGTTTCAGGAATATTCAAATTCCAAAATATGTATTAAACTCAACTGACAAACATGTCAAGACCCTATATCAATTATACAATGAGATGAAATAAACATTTAGTGACACTTCTTTTAAGCTTCCTGGCTGGTTTGTTTAATAGTACAGTGGAACCCGGTTATGTTGATGTCCTAGGGGGTTGCCAAAAAGCATCAAGGTAACCGATGATCGAGATAAACAAAAATCTAAATGGCGGCAGTATATTAACGTTCTTGAAATTTCTTTATGTACATGATGTGCGTTAATAAATGAGAATGTGCATGCACATGTTTTTGAAGGGTTTTTTTACACAACAGCGTTGCAGCGAATTGTTTGATGAAGGCATGCTATAAAAATACATACAGTACATGTTTATCTGTCAGAATCCACCTGCCACGCCCCTTCGGCCCCCTTCAGTGTGTCAGGTGTTTTGTTGGCCGCTTTCTCTGAAGCTCCGCTTCAATTGCGCACATATGGCGCTTGTTTAGCATCATCACCAGCTCCTATTTAAACTTCCACACTCTTACTGTCCGTTATTGTTGGTATATGTTGGTTCACGGCGGTCGTTGTTATCGCGCATGCATATCCCGGTACGTGTCTTCCCACCGGCACTCTCTCAACGGCTGCGCTTTTCTTCCCAAAGCGCATCGTGGATTCCCCCCGATCCTGCCGGTGTTTATTCTATGATTTTGCTGGTCATCACACGTTTCGTGCCGCCAATCGCGGCTTTCACCTCCCGTTCATCGCATAACATTTAACAACAAAAGGCATATGTGCACTAACTAACAGCAGAGATTCACCAGTATACAATACAACACCTGTAGCAGCTGTAAGGCTTGATTTTTCCTCCACTTCCGCAAGTTCTTCTGCGGCTGCACTGAGATAACCGACGTTAAATGGCAAATTTTCCCCCCTTGTGCTCGAGATATTAGGGTTCGGCGACATAACCGAAAAAAAATGCTTAGAAAAAGCGAGAATTTGGCGGTTCCACTTCAAAAACTTCGACTTAATAGGGTTGTCGAGGTAACCGAGGGCGAGATAACCGGGTTCCACTGTAGTAGCTTACACAGTGTTAAAGCTAACATATAAATAGTGAACGTTTGTCCAAGCAGCAATTTTTTCTTATAATCCTTTAAATCCTTTATAACTTGCTAATTATTCAACAAGAGCAACAGGCAGAGTTACTAAACATTGCACAACACAATTCGGATAACATTTGCCAACTTACACTGCTTGTAAAATAATGGAGTGAAGCGTTTTTTATCACTTTGAGCTCATTGCAACCGAATGTTGGATCGCGTGCAGGACCGCGGATGCGACTCGAGCTACAGTACTAGGCCGTGTGATGATGACGTGACAAGTGAGTGACTGATTGCCATGGATATGTGAAGGTCATGTATAGACTATCTTGTCTCTTTAAAATTTAAATCACTCTGCATTTATATACATTGCTCCATTAAAACCTCAGGATGTCATGAACACAACTCTCCACTAAAAAAGTAAGGGGGATGAATTTACTTTTTATAAAAAGTGCGTGGGACATATCCCCTGCATCCCCGGTGTAATCTACGCCACTGGCCTGCACCTTTTGATCTATGTAGGCATGGAGGATCATACTGGTACAGAAGTTTACTCAGATACTGCGGTGCGAGACCGTTAAGTGCTTTATACGTTAGTAGTAGTATTTTATTATCAATGCGAGATTTGATAGGTTGCCAGTGTAGATTGATTAAAACAGGGGTGATGTGGTCATATTTTCTAGATCTAGTGAGGACACATGCTGCTGCATTCTGGACTAACTGAAGCTTATTTATGCATCTACTCGCACACCCAGACAGTAAAGTGTTACAGTAGTCTAATCTAGATGTAACAAATGCATGAACTAGTTTTTCTGCATCCTGTAACGACATCATATTTCTAATTTTAGCAATATTTCTAAGAGGAAAAAAGGTGATCCTGGTAATATTATTCACGTGAGCCTCAAAGAAAAGACTAGGGTCAATAATCACACCAAGGTTTTTGACAGTTGTACACGCTGAAACAGAAACACCATCCAGAGATGCTACGTAATAGGAAAGGTTGCTTCTAGCTGCATGTGGTCCTAGTAAAAGTACTTCTGTCTTATTTGAGTTGAGCAGAAGAAAGTTAATTTAGCCTCCACTGTCTAATGTCCTTTACACACTCCTTAACATTGTTAAGATGATCTCTCTCATCTGGCTTTGCTGAAATATACAGCTGTGTATCATCAGCATAGCAATGGAAGCTAATACCATGTTTATGTATAATTTCACCAAGAGGCAGCATATATAGAGAGAAAAGCAGTGGGCCTAAGACAGATCCTTGCAAAACACCAAACTTTACCTCAGAGAGTGTAGAGAACTCACCATTTACTTCAACAAACTGATAACCATAAGTCAAATACGACCTAAGCCAAGTGAGAGCTGTTCCCTTTATTCCAACAACGTTCTTAAGTCTAGCAAGCAGTATAGTGTGATCAATGGTGTCAAAAGCTGCACTAAGGTCGAGCAAAACAAGTAAAGAGACAAAACCCTGATCAGAGGCCAATAGCAGGTCATTTACCAACTTAACTAGTGCCGTCTCTGTGCTATGATGAGGCCGAAATCCTGACTGATACATTTTAAAAATGTTATTCATAAGTAGATGTGCGCATAACTGCTGTGCTACAACCTTTTCTAAAATTTTGGATATAAAGGGGAGATTTGATATCGGTCTGTATTTGGACAGCTGACATGGGTCAAGGTCGGGTTTCTTAATAAGGGGGTGGATAACTGCCAGCTTAAAGGATTTAGGTACATAACCAGTGCTAATGGAAGAGTTTATTATTTTTAAAACAGGTTCAATTCCTTATGGAATGATCTGTTTGAAGAAACTTGTAGGCAAAGGATCGAGAATGCAGGTTGATGATTTTGATTAGGAAATTAATGAAACTAAGTTATTCTAATGAAAAGGAGTATAATAACACTGCTGTCTACAGGGTTACTTGTAAAATAATTTGGATTTATATTAATCGTCTGGATTTCATGACTGATGTTTTCAACTATATTATTAAAAAGTTCATGAAATCATTACTACCTATTGATTTTGTGCATGTTAGTGCAGTGCTTTTATTTCCTGTTAATCTTGCTACCGTGCTGAATAAAAATCTGGGATTATGCTTGTTACTTTCTATGAGGGTGGAAAAAAATGCTGACCCAGCAGCACTAAGAGATTTTCTATAATTTAGGAGGTGCTCCTTCCATGCTATTTGAAAAACTGTTAATTTTGTTTGACACCATTTACGTTCTAATTTCTGAGTGGTCTATTTTAAGGTGTACGTATGATCATTATACCACTGTGATAATTTTTTCTCCCTGATCATTTTGGTCTTTAGGGGAGCTACATTATCTAGAGTAGGGATTACCAACCTTTTTGATACTAAGAGCTACTTCTTGGGTACTGAATAATGTGAAGGGGTACCATTTTGATATGCACAGTTTTCAGTTTGATCTGAAATAACAAATTTGCTCAATTTACCTTTTATTATATGTTATTATTAATAATTAATAATATTCATCTATGTGAAGACACTGATCATGTTAATGACTTCTCATAATAATTATCAACAATGATTTAACAAAGTAGGAAACAGCTATTTTTAGAAAAGGCCTGCGGGCTACTCATGTGGTCCTTGCGGGCTACCTGGACACCATGTTGGTGACCCCTGATCTAGAATATAACAGAACGTTGATTCTAGGTATTCAGTGGCCCAGTCGAGCTCTGCAGGGTCAGACGGAGATCTATTTAATATCGTAATTTCTGGAAGATTATTAATAAAACGTACTGCTGTAACTGACGTGAATGTACACTTAACACGGTAATGTGGCGAAGTACTAATGCAATGACTGAGGCAGATTTTAAAAGAGATGATATAATGGTCTAAAATAGCTTCAGACTGTGGAGTTATGACTAAATTTTTTTATGTTTAATCCAAATTATTAACAACAAATCAAGAGTGTGTCCACCACTATGGGTGGGTCCTATAACATTCTGATTAATTCCAACTGAATCTACACAACTGCTGCTCTTAAGGAGTCTTCCTGATTTATGCTTTGTTGATTTATCCCAATTAATGCTTTGTGTAAAGAAGCTAAATTTTTGATGAAATCTGCAAATTCTATGAGAAAATCAGAGTAGGGCCCTGGGGGTCTAAAATGCTTGATTATTTTTTTTTATATATATTAGGGCGTGTGATGTATATATATATACTGTCACTCAAATATGATCCTAATGTGGGGGCCAACACCAAAAAATAATCTGAGTAAGAATGTGATTTGTCTGGAAAATGGAGCTTTAACTGTATGACATTTTAACAGTTTGAAATGACAGTTTCAGAAATCACATGGTCATTTAGATTTATGCAGAATATTAAAATGGTAGTTACATACTGTATACTATATATGGAGCTTGTTAATATTTTAGTTAATACTGCAGAAGAAGCTAAATTAAGATGCTGAACTTGAATTGGCTGATCTACTAAATTTACATCATATATTTTGCAGAGGAAAACTGTGGAAACTGGCTATTTCAACGATCTTTGTGTATGTTGATCGATTTTATTACTTGCTGCACAGTTCGAGATGAAGCACAGAAGGTCCAAGGCTACTCAGCTGAGCTGTGTTTTTGGCTTGTGTAGGCAGCCACCTATTTGCCGAATGAGAATGCTGCTACTCTGCTTGTGCTTGCTGCTGGCAGTGACTCTGAGTCTGGGATTAATGCTGTCTGACCACGATGCAAGATCAGAAGATTTATCAGTGAGAGTTCCAGACCTTAAAAATGATAAAGTGGGTAACCTACACCACTCTCATGATAACATCTGAAATTATGGACAAGTCATTGGCATCCATATCTGTCACTGTATCTGCCAGTAAGAATATTCTGTGTAGATTTTTGAAGCCATATTAATTTACCATATTTTAATTTATAGCCATGGCTAACACTACTAGCTAAAATAGGTAAAATATTTTTATTAAATTAATAAATGCTCTTTATATTTGATCTTTTTTTTTTAGGATTCGTATTTAACATGAGATAAACTGAAAGTATTAATTTCATTTTAAATTTATTTTCTTATTTTTATGTTATGCAGCATAAGGTATTAATGACTGTAAAGCTGTTTTAGAGATATTTAAACTATAACATTTGAATTCTAAATAATTGTGCTATCAAGACCTCACATGCACATATATAACATGTCAATGTCTATCCCACAATTTCTTTAGCTGACCCACAGGCCGAATAAGCCCACCTCTGCCCAGGTAAAGCGGCTTGTCTCTGAGGTGAAATGGTCTCGGCTGTGGTATGCTCATCTCAAGCCTATCCTCGTAGAGCGGCACCCAGGCTCTCATGGTAGTCGTACTGTTCAAAGGGTAAAGTAATGATTAAACTGAGTTTTCAAAATATCTTAAAACAAGGAACACTTTAGAAAACATGCCAGCAGTTACTATAGACAATCATTTTACCACACATTTTCCTAAGTTGCGAAAATAAAGTCAAATATATGTCTGAGCTACATAATATATACGTATCTGTGGGCAGTTGTTGGGAAGTGACTAAACATTGTTAGAAAATTCTTTTATGAATTCTTCTTCAAAGGCATTTCCATGATGTGTTAAGAATGTGCTCTATCAGAGATTAAACAATTTTTTGGATAGAATAATGTGTTTTGAGTGACTAGGTTTTAGTTATTTTCTCAGGACTAGGCAATGTGCCATGATTAATTTCTGTAATAATCAGGCATACACTATAGACGTGCTGTATAGAGATTCATTCTTTTTTCTTTTATATGGTTGCTTCATTAAATTTTCTTTCCTGTTTAAACACAGCATGTTTATTCTGTGCTGGACTCTCTAACTGCGGGGTGGTCAGTGCAGATTGATTCCTTCAACTCTGTAACCCCACTTGGCCCAATCAACTTCTCCAACATCTTGGCAGTGTTGGATCCCATGGCTCCACGCCGCCTGCTATTAGCTTGTCATTATGACACAAAGAATATGCCTTTAGGGCATCAGGAGCCAAAGCAAGTGTTTCTGGGGGCAAGTGACTCAGCTGTTCCTTGTGCTATGATGCTAGAGCTTGCCACTGCACTGGACAGCCATCTAAAAATGCTCAAACAGCAGGTAAATTTGTATTTGCCCTTTCTGTTTGTGATGATATAATACTGTATTTCTGTCTTAAATCCCCCCAGGCATGAACATTTTTTAGTGATACAACTGGAATGTAATTTACTGGGATTGTATGCATTCCAATTTGTCCAGCCTTGCACACAGTGTTATGGGCACCAAAACATGCTGATCAGGAAAACACACCTTCTATACAGTGGTGTGAAAAAGTGATGTATTTTATATTTATTTTATAAATACACTTTAATGTTTTAGATCATCAAACTAATTTAAATATAAGTAAAAGATAACAAGTAAACACAACATGCAGTTTTTAAATGAAGGTTTTTGTTATTGAGGGAAAACAAAATCCAAAACTACATGGCCCTGTGTGAAAAAGTGTTTGCCCCCTGTTAAAACTGTGTTTTATCACACAATTTTTCACTTTTTCTCAAATTTTCAATTTCTCTAGCCACACCCAGGCCTGATTACTGCCACACCTGTTTGCAATCAAGAAATCTCTGAAATAGGACCTGCCTGACAAAGTGAAGTAGACCAAAATATTCTCAAAGGTTAGACATCATGCCGAGATCCACGGAAATTCAGAAACAAACAAGAAAGTATTTAAAATCTATCGTTTTGAAAAAGGTTCTAAAGCCATTTCTAAATCTTTTGGACTCCAGCGAACTACAGTAAGAACCATTATTCAGAAATGGCAAAAACATGGAACAGTGGAGAACCTTCCCAGGAGTGGCCTGCCAAAATTACCCCACGAGCACAGCAACGACTCATCCAAGAGGTCACAAAAGACCCCACAACAACATCCAAAGAATTGCAGGCCTCATTTGCCTCAGTTAAGGTCAGTGTTCATGACTCCACCATTAAAAAAGAAACTGGGCAAAAATGGTTGCGTTCCAAGACGAAAACCGCTGCTGAACAAAAAAAAAAAAAAAAAAGCCTTGTTGTGTTCTGTTGTTTACCAAAAAATCCTGAAGGAGAATGTCCAGCCATCTGTTCATGACCTCAAGCTGAAGCGAACTTGGGTTCTGCAGCAGTAAATGATCCAAAACACACCAGCAAGTCCACCTCTGAATGGCTGAAGAAAAACAAAATAAAGACTTTGGAGTGGCCTAGTCAAAGTCCTGACCAGAATCCTATTGAGATGCTGTGGCATGATCTTAAAAAGGCGGTTTATCCTCCAATGTGGCTGATTTAAAATAATTCTGCATAGATGAGTGACCAAAATTCCTCCACAGCGCTGTAACAGACTCAGTGCAAGTTATTGCAAATGCTTGATTGCAGTTGTTGGTGCGAAGGGTGGCCCAACCAGTTATTAGGTTTAGGGGCAAACACTTTTTCACACAGGGCCAGGTAGTTTTAGATTTTGTTATACCTTAATAATAAAAACCTGCATTTGCAAACTGCATCTAGTGTTCACTGGTTTTATCTTTTACTAATATTTAAATTAGTTTGATGATCTGAAACATTAAAGTGTGACAAACATGCAAAAAAAATAAGAAATCAGGAAGGTGCAAACACTTTCTCACAGCACTGTAGATCATTAAATGTAAAAGAAAATGTATACAGTCAACTCCCTTATAATTTGCGATTTGAAATTTTGTTCTTATTTGGAAAAGAAACTAACAGCAAGTTAGGGATTATCTTAAAATTCGTGGGAATCTGCAGTGAATGTTTAGAAACATTAGAAATAAAATTTTACACTATGTTTTTACTAACAAATTCTATAAAAAATTTTTTAACACATTATTGTAACAAAGTGACGTAATGCCTAGATGAATTCGCTAAGGTACCATAGGGGCTGCGGGGGTGAATCCAAAACATTTTTTTTAAATCCATAATAAATGCTCATCTATTTTGGTTTTATATCCAAACCAGAATAGATGAGCATTAATTATGGATAAAAAAAAAAAGTTAACCAGGTAAGGAGGGCTTTAATCAGAGAAGCAACCAAGAGGCCTCACACTGCTTAGCATGATACTACCACCACCATGTTTTACCTCACACTGCTCAGCATGATACTACCAGCATCATGCTTTACTATGTTTAAAGGGAAATTAGCAGTGTTATCTTTCGTGTCAATATTTTGCCCAGATTTAGGACCTATTGTTTCTGTAAAATCCCAAATAAATTTTCGTTTCAGATTGAAACACTACAAAATGTTTAAATGTGCCAAGAGGGTTTAGGGGGGTGTTGTTGGTCTGTGCAGTATATCTTATGTGCATTTCCTTCACCCCTATGTTATTCTGTTCCAAGGATGATGTAATTTTCAACACAAGACACCACTGGCACAGCATTTCATAGCAAGCTGGTTGAGGTTTTTGTTTTTAAGTTGATTTAACAAGCCCTAGGGAAAGATTTCTCGGACATCAGTACACCTGCAGTTTAGTGAACTTGCTGTCATATTTAACTTAACTGGCTATTATGGTTAGCTCCTTCTCTCTGTAGTTAATATTATATAGATACAAATTAAAAGTAAGTCTGTGCACTTTCATAGTTTAGGTAACAGCCAGGCTTTGCTTTTTACTTCCATGTAATCTTTATTAATGATAATGTTTAACAAGGTGATTTCTTTTTTATATTGATGGCAGTATCTCTTTACACTGGGTTGATGTACACTGTAGATGTCATATTACATATCACAGAAGTGAGAGGGACTTGACCGAGATGTTATATTTTTAGCATCTTCTCAGTGGAATTGAATTTCTGTACACATCAAGGTTGTGTTGGGGTCATTCAGATGAATAATTGATACCATTCTCTGAAACACAATGACAAACAAATCACCTTAATCTATCACATAAACCCATTAATCTTTTTTTCCCCTAAAGAATAATAACTACATAGCTGCATGAACTGTACATCACAGGTCACATGAAAAGTGTTCAGGACAGAGGAGTTTACACATGAAGACATGGTTTGCCAAGTTGGAGTAGAAGAACTGGAGTGATCTGCACAGTAGCCTGATATCAGACACTAAATATTTCTAGGATAAATTGGAATAATGGCTGCTCACCAGTCTCCCACCAGACCTGATACACTAATATACTTGTGCTCCAGGCAGATGAATGTTCCAAACTGTTCCAATGCTGTTTCTGTATTTATGGTTGAGACCATATAGGTGTAAACAGATTTTAAAATGTTTTGAGGAGATCCAAACATTATCACATACTGTAAAAAAAAAAAAAAGAAATCTACAATTATAAAACCTTAGTAGTATTTTCTACTTTAGCTCCACAATACCTTACTTTTAAGTCAAGTCAAGTTTATTATATAGCGCTTTTCACAGCAGACATTGTCCTCATTTCCGTGATATCAAGAGTGTGATCATTTGATCACTTTTAAATGCATATATGTTCATTCACACTAAATCGTCAGTATGTTGTCTTAGATTGTAACATGTGAATAGTATATAGATTTGAGCAGTGTGTCTGCTCTTTATGAAGATGTCTCAGGTGACACTGCAGTTAGTCTTCTTTGATGGGGCAGAAGCTTTTGAGGAGTGGTCTACCACAGATTCTCTGTATGGTTCCCGGCACCTCGTTGAACACATGTCTAGTGTTCCACATCCTCCAGGCTCTGAACACACAACTCTGCTGCATGCCGTGGTAGGAATGTGTTTTTTTCTGTATTTCTAATATCTATATATATTGTTTCACTGTAATCAGCTATTCTGATAACAACAAGAAATTATTGCACTCATCAGGATCTCTTCATTCTCTTGGCTGTGATTGGTGCCCGAAGTCCAACATTTGTGAATCATTTTGAGAACAGTGCTCGCTGGTTTGATCGACTTGTATTGGCAGGTAATTGGTTTTATATTCAAGCAAAGTTTCAGTGTTTTGACTTGGCCCACTGAATTAAAGCTGTTAAATGTCTGTAATAAGATAAATACAGGTCAAATTTTAGATGTTTACTACTAGTAGGGCTCTATAATTGCAAATAATATTAATGTTATTTAGTTGATTAAATAGCTGTTGATTTGAAATCCACGGCTACAGAGTTTAAATGAAAAGGCATGTGTATTAATAATAATAAAATAAATTCAATACACGCACTTATTATAACACATTTTAAATGTAATCTTATCGCGTCACTTGGATTATGGGCGGACAAAATTCTACATCAGACGATAAAAACCTTATATAAAACAATCGTTGAAAATTAAACTAATATTTTTATAGTTTTTTTGTCAAATTTTACACGGCAAATTTTAAAGACAGTTTTTCCTTTCTTTCAACAGATAGGTGTGCTATTTACTTTTTATGTGGTTCTTTGCCTCTACAGTACGTTGCGCACAGTGTGTGACGCACACCTGGCCTTGCTTTATCCCTCATTTATCATCATAATTGTTATATTTTTATGATCTCTGATTCTGTCTAAGAAAAGAGACTCCATAATCTGGGCTTGCTGTCTTCTCACCCCAGCGGGCAGGTGTACTTCAGAAAGGATTTAACTGTGGCACCGGTAGATGATGACCATATACCTTTCCTTCAGCAAGGTAAGAATGGGAAGTTTAGCCTGTTCCATTTAGCTCGCTCCTATTTCTAAAAATACTGAAAATTTCCACATTTCTTGTTTGGCTTATTGCAGGGGTTCCAGTTCTACATATAATTGCTACACCATTCCCATCATATCGACATACAGTGGAAGACGGTGCTGACAAGGTTGACAGCCATACAGTGGAGAATCTTACCAAAGTTCTGGTGGTCTTTTTAGCAGAATATCTCGGATTGTAGATGCTAAGTACACTGTGTACCTTTGTAATCTTTTCACATACCTCTATGCTAAAAATGTAAAGCTGCCTTATTGGTCAGTTTAAATCTAAAATACAGTATGACTGGAACTGTGCTATACTGCATTATACGAAATAATATACACAATAAGCTCAAGCTACCTTTCAATAGCCTTAGATTGTATGAAAGGAGCAGAGCATTAGCATTAGCATTTCTGTAATGTTTACACTGCTTCTATAAAGAATGCTAATAATAATAAATATGTCTGCAGTTCTGTATCAATATATACACACCCTGTAATGTCTGACCAAAACTTTAGATCTAGATTATTTACATGCACTTAAATAATGCAGTGGAATACTGTCATATTATGACAAGAAATAAGAATAGGAATCCTTCTGTATAAAGTAGGCCTGCTTTATAGTAGGATACTTTCTCCTCATTAGCATAATGTTGCTGTTACAGGCCTTTTAAAGGTCCAGGATTTGCACTGATGCACTTCTCGCAGTTGTAGATGTAAGCACGCAGGATGGCAAAAAAATACTCTTGTATGTATTTTCTAAATGAATGAAAACTACTTTTAGCTTTTTTTTTATGATATATTATTATGATGTTTCGACACTTTCACAAAAAGTGAAACTCGTATATTATTCATCACACACATGTTTATTTCTTTTAATTTTGATTATTATGGCTTACAGCTAATGAAAACCCAAAATAGTATCTCAGAAAATTTTAATCTTATTGAAAAAGTTCAATATTGAGACTCATGATGTCACACACTAATCAGCAAATTACATCGAAACACCTGCAAAGGTTTCCTGAGACTTTAAATGGTGTTTCAGTCTGGTTTAGGCTACACAATTATGGGGAAGACTGCTGACTTGACAGTTGTTCAGAAAACCTTACATTAATGGAAATTTGGGAGGAAAAAAATCTGGTAGAAAGAGGAAAAAGGAAGCCCATTTAAGAATTTAGGGGAGATTCACAAAGAGTGGACTGCAGTTAGAGTCAGTGTTTCAAGATGCACCACACACAGACGTGTGCTACATGGGCCACAACTGACGCATTCTTTGTGTTAAGCCACTCCTGAACCAAAGACGTCATAGTTGACTTACCTGGGCAAAGGACAAAAAGGACTGGACTGTTGCTCAGTGGGACAAAGTTGTCTTTTCAGGTGAAAGAAAATGTTGCATTTAATTTAGGAATCAATGTCCCAGAGTCTGGAAGAAGAAAGGAAAGGCACAGAATCACAGGAACAGAAAGTTGCTTGAGGTCCATTGTAAAGTTTACACAGTCAGTGGTGGTTTGGGGAGACATGTCACCTGCTGGTGTTGGTCCACTATGTTTTATCAGGTCCAAGGACAGCACAGCCGTCTACCAGGAAGTTTTAGACCATGTCATGCTTACCAGCTTTATGGAGATGCTAAATTAAATTTCCAACAGGACTTGGCACCTGCCCACACTGGGTTTAAGGACCATGGTATTCATGTACTTGATTGGACAGCAAGCTAACCCGATCTAAACCCTATTGAGAATCCATGTGTTATTGTAAAGAGGAAGATATGAGACAATAGACCCAACAACATAGAAAAGCTGAAGGCTGCTATCAGAGCAACCTGGGTTCCATAACACGTAGGCAGCATCACAGACCGATTGCCTCGATGCCACGCCGCATTGCTGCAGTAATTCAGTATTGAGTTCGGTACATGTTCATACTTTTCAGTAGTCCAACATTTTTTGTTAAAAATCTATTCATTTTTAAAATATTAATATTTATATTTTAATATTCAAATTTTCTGAGATACTGAATTTTGGGTTTTCATTAGCTGTAAGCCATAATCATCAAATTTAACAGAAAGAAACAGTCTGAAATGTATCAGTCTGTGTGTGATGAATCTATTTAATATACGAGTTTTACTTTTTGTAATGAATTACTAAAATAAATCAACTTTTTAATGATATTCTAATTTATTGAGATGCACCTGAATAATGTATAGATTACCTTCAGTGAAATGATCATATTACAGTAAACATATTTCTGCCCTACAGCTTAACAGAATGTGGCATGATATTGATCAAATTAAATTTTGACACAATTTCTTTGTTAAAAACGTTTGCATTTTGCTCTTAAATCAATAACGAGGTTGAGAATGTTTTTGCACAAAATAACAAATACACAAAATGCTTTTAACAAGTGTTTATATTAATGTCACGAGGCCATTAAAGGATTTTTGATAGCAATTTACTTAAAATGCACTTTTTGAAATGAATAATTTCTATAATTTCTTTTAAATCTATAATTTTTGTAACAGAATTGTATGTTCATATGACACACAATATTACAAAATGCAATGTCAGATTAAAAAAAAAAGAGCGAGAACTTTCTTTTCTTTTTCCTGTGCCCTTCAGTGAATTTCCTGTGGTATCTTCCTAATATATTGCTGTGTTCGAGTGACAGGGGTCAGAATGCTGTTGTATACAAAAGTAAAAACAATTTACTTTTCCAAATATTACTTTTTTGCATTCAGAAATAAATGTATGTCAGTAGAAAATAATATTGTCTATTTGACGTTTGTTTGTTTTTCAAGTAGAATGAATGATTTCACCAAGAGGCAGCAGATATAAAGAGAAAAGCAGTGGGCTTAAGACAGATCCTTGAGGAACACCAAACTTTACCTCATAGAGTGTGGAGAACTCACCATTTACGATTTATTTAATTTCTTCACACATGGTGAAGATTTTGTGGGTTGTTTTAACACTTGCTTAGTGTTAATATTTCAAGTGGTCTTAGATTCAAGACTCAGCACAAATTAACAAATATACTCGGATCGACCTAAAGTGGTTCACATATACTTCATTTGTGGTTAATTTTTATTTGGAAACGAAGTGGTTTCAACTATAGGCATAGCTCCAGTTTTCTCCCACCTACAAGAAAAACAACTTAAATGGCTTTTCTCTGGGTCATATGTCCCACATTAGGGTAAAGGTGTTTTTTTTACTTGTCACATGCGCATTAAAGCACAGCGAAATTCTTTCTTCGCATATCCCAGCAATGTTAAGAAGCTGGGGTCAGAGGGCAAGGTCAGCCATTTTCTACACACCCCTGGACCACAGTGGGGTTTAGACTTGCTCAAGGGCCCAAGAGTGGCAGTTTTGCGATACTGGGGCTTGACCCTCTGACTTTCCGATCAGAAACCCAGAGCCTTAACCACTGAGCTTCCACCTCCCCAGTGTTGAGGGAGCAGTGTTGGTAGCAACATGACAGATAAGCTAATAGAGTCACTGTTGCACTAGCAATTATGCTATGAAACTTAATTTATTAGGAAGCAGTGATAATAGTGTTGTGTCAGTGACACAAAATTTTCTTTTTAAGTTTGTTAGTTTTATACTTAATAAAAATTGTTTTGTTTTATGCAAAATTGCAAAAGAAAAAAAAAAAAAAAAAAAAAAAAAACTGTGACAGAGAATACAATTTTCTGCCTCAAAGGCACTTGGAAATTGGAGGAAAGCATGACAAAAAAGAATCTGGCAGACCCAAAGCCATATCAGAAGCCAGAAAATCATAAGACGGGTTTCTGAGAGTCAACAGCTTGCTTTTATGTGGCTCACAGGACGACCACTTTAAGTGTGGCTTAACACTGCTTGTAGTAATCGAGTCTTCATCAGTTTCTGATGTGAAGTGCCGACTTCAAGCTTTAGGTTCGACAGGTGGAGTGGCAGTAGAAAAGCCACTGCTAAGATGCCTGCAAGACCCTGCAGTACCCCCAACACAGATTGTAGTTGGTCAGGGGTTTATCCCACACCAAGCTACTGACTGAAAACATACTTCCATTTTGTGGTATGACTAATTTAGATGGAAAGAACAAACTGGAAGTGCTGCCAGTAACAATGAAAGAGTTACAAAGGCTATGTATACACAAAGGAGCTATGAATGGCTATGTATGCTTTTAAATATGCATGAAGGGGTTATGAATGGTTATGTATGCATATAAGTATGTACAAATTGTTTATTAATGGTCATTTATGCATATAAGGATGCATGAAGGGGTTATGAATAGTTATGTATGCATCTAAGTATGCATGAAGGGGTTATGAATAGTTATGTATGCATTTAAGTATGTATGAACGGGTTATAAATTGTAAGGTTTATGAATGTTTATGTATGCTTGAAAGTATGCATGAAAGACCTAAGAAGAGCTCAATGCTGCAGTAACAGTAATAACAGCGCCATTACAGCCAGAACACCAGGGGGCGCTGTTAGATAAAAAATGTGATCCCGTTATTACTTCACAGCGACGAGCAAAAAAATTAAGGTCAAGCATGAACACAGTAGCATTTAGTCTGCTATCAAGTTAGCATAGTTTTAATGAGTTGAGAGATGGAGCATAAATATGAGTGATATCAGTCCTGATCGAGTTTTTGCAGTACCGAGCGCTCACTGACAGCAGCGAATCACTGAGGTGTGTGACTTTGATTTCCTCTGTTAGATAAATCAAAGTGCAGCTTATTCAGCATTATGAACGTGACATTTCTGTCATATTGTGTCTAACAGCCTGAATGGAGTTATACAGTTTAAATGGTTATTCAAATGTAAGATATTTGTATTACAGACAGTGTTTTGATTGGTTAAAATTAGTGGTGCATTTTCTAGAAAAGTAGCTCTGACTGTAATGCAGCTGCAAATCACATGCTTATATTAATGCTGTAGATTAATCATGTATCATCTGATACATGATCGTTTCTGTTGGTGTAGGTGTCCTCAAAGAACCCTGAAATGATTCACCCTGAGGGACAACTAACAATTATTTAATGGTTCTATCATTTCAGGTGTACTGTTAAAAATAAAGAGACAGCTAGTACCTGAATGAGCACAAATCTCCACAAGCACAATCCATAATCTAATAAAACATCTTCCCAGAAGATTGGAGGTAGGGCTGTGCGATAAATCGATTGTATCGATTAACTCGAATGTGTAGTTTACATCGATCTGTTTTAATAAAAATCGGCTTTCTCTTTAATGTCCGCCGACGCGCCCCTCTGGGCTTCCATAGTTTCGAAAGAACTCAGCCCCGCTGAGGGGGGCGGGGGCGCGTTTGCCATAGAGATACACAAACAACATGGCAGCGAGCAGAGAAGAACTCGATCCCAAGTAAAGTTAAGCAGCCGCATGTTGAAAATACACGGTTAAGCAATGTTGCACGTCCAATCGTACACTTCCGGTACGGGTGGTGGAAGCGACCAAAATACATGTAAAGACGCTTCAGAACGGCGTTTCCGTTAAGAAACAGAAAAATCTGATCATTTAAATCACCATATTCATACACTCATAAACACTCATTTTACTGTGGAGTCTTTAAGAAAAGTAAAGGAAAAATCACTCCATTATATTTAGTTTATAAAAACTCTTTATAAGTTTGCTCAATTTTTCAAATACTTCTTATTGACAGTGTCCCTGTTTATTACTCTCTTTAATTTTATCTCATTTTACTGTGGAGTTTTGGAGAAAAGTAAAGGCAAATTTACTCAAAACCTCAGGTGCATCATGTTCCACATTTAAACACACATAAAACATTTTTCTTTGTAGGTTTACAAAGAACATTTTATGTTACGTTCCATTTTCACAATTTACAAAGGCAGGGCCGCCAGCTTGTATTTTTGGCTTGTTGTTTCTGATTTTACTTTAACCCAAAGTAGGTTATAATCCCAGAAGGGTAAATAAACATTATTTAATAAAGTTAAAACTTAAAAAAAAAAAAATGTTTTGTCATATGCAGATTGATTTTAAGCAGGGGGGAAAAAATCGATATAAATCGCAAATTGGATTTTTTGTGAAAAAATCTGGAATTTTTTTCTCTTTTAGGCCATATCGCCCAGCCCTAGTAGACACCTAACATCTCGAACACTTGAATGTTTGAGGTCTAGGAATAGAAAAATAATTAAATACAAATTCAATAATAATCTTTGTACTTAATAATAACTAATAACCTTATGCATGTCTACATGCTGTCACCTCTTTGCTTTTTATAGGTTTACGTCTTCATGCTCTCTCTCCATCTCCATTATGGTGCGTCACAGTAAGCTTCAGAAGCAGGTGTTATCTCTCTACCGACAGTTCCTGCGTGCCGGACGAGACAAGCCAGGCTTTTTACCCAGAATACAGGAGGAATTTCGCACTAACACTGCCATCCAAAAGACAGATGTGATGCATATAGAATATTTGTGTAGACGAGCCCAGAGACAGCTGGAGCAACTTCGAGATGTAAACACCAAACAACTTGGATTCTTCAGCACAGCCAAGGAGGACAGCTGATTCATATATACTGTATATATAATGGACATACAGGGTTTCTTGAGATGCCACTTAATCAATCTTTTAAATGAAAATGTGTTGGTAAGCAATCGGGTCACTTTATGCAGCATGAATCTAATGATTTATTCTTAGTGAGTGTTGGTGTGAGGAGCATTGAGTAATTATAAGTATAACAATTGACCTGCTCAACACTCACACACACTCTGTTCACCAAAAAATAATTACCGGCATGGTCATGTTGTAGATTTTAGCTAAATAAAAGCTAGTGTTTTGCTACATTTGAATACTGATAATTAATCATTAATTTCAGACATTCAGAAATGATGTGATTTATTTATTTTATGTATAGTATGCTTCGGTTGCATTTCTTTTAAAAAATAAAGGAGAAATGTGAAGTTTGGGAAGAGAATGTTGACAGGAGAAATGGATCTATTGTGTGTCAGCTGAATGCTGTCAATTTAAAGACAGTGGGCCATTCAAAATGTGGGTATTAGTTGAGTGACACTAAACCTGCTCAATTTAAATATAAATGGCATTTGGTAGACACGCTTATCCCGAACAAATTACAATTATTTCTTTTAAACAACTGAACAGTTAAGATTTTTAACAAGGGCATGACAGTGGCATCTTAATGATGCTGGCATTTAAACTCACAACCTTCCAATCAAATGTTCAACACCTTAAATACCGAGTGTCCAGTCCTCAATCACTTCATGACTGGTTCCACTATCTCTAGGGGTACAAGGGAATCATCTTTGTTCTGGCACTTAGGTAATGGAATGAAAGTCCTCTTGATTTTTCAACAGTTGAGTCACTAACTGTCTTCAAATAATGTCTAAAAACCTTTCTCTTCCGACAAACCTTGCTTTTCTAACTATAATTTTATAATACTGACGTTTTTAGTCTGATGCTATTCTCGGTCTTTGTCCTAATGAACCAGCATCAAAATGTACTGAATTAGAGAAAATTATAGAAGTTATAAATTGAATTATAGAAGTTTAGAAATTATAGAAGCTTGAGATAGTGGGTACATCTGTAATTGGGACAAATAGAACTATAATAGATATTATAATAGGTTAGAGCTGATCGATGTGTAGTTGTACAGAAGCAATAAATCAATAAGCACTGAGCAATAAATCAATAAGCACTGAGCAATAAAAAAAAGCAATGAATAAATATGCACTGATCATGTTAACCATTAGGGGGCGCTGATGACTGAACGAGGCCATTAAATAGCCAACAGAATAAGCACTGTAAACAGGAAGTGAAACAAAGCGAGTGTAAAACATACGTTATAAATAATAGTAAAACGTTGTATGATTATTTGTTCAGTTTTAGTGTAAGTTTTTTTACATTATTAGACATCAATCTATTAACACAGGCAGAAAAAAATGGCGGAGTCGGCAAAAACAAGCTCGAGCAGCGAGATGGGAGACGCTCAGTTAATTCAGCAGGTTAGTCAAATTCTAATAATGCTAACAATATAGACTATATAAAAACCATACCGTGTAATAAAACATTCAAATCCAATAAGTGATATTAATATATATTAAAATAAACCCATCAGTTTGCTTTATTTAAGGTTGAGGCCGAGAGAGGTACTTAGTAATTGTTTTTATACAAATGCTCATATTAGCTAAAATAATAATAAAGTGTGTAAAGTAAAGGAATAATTATTTATATATGTTTATTATCAATCAATAAAAATCATATAGTTACAAAAATTCTTATCTTCTTCTGGTTTCGGCTGCTACCGTTAGGGGTCGCCAAAGTGCATCATCCGTCTCAATGCTATTCTGTCCTCTACATCTGCCTCTTTCAAACCAATTTAAGATAAGATAAGATCAGATATACCTTTATTCGTCCCAAAGTAGGAAAATGTCTTAGTTACAGCAGCAAAGAAAAAAATATATGCAGATATATAAAAGAATAGACACATACTTTAGTATACAAGTATATACACAACACAACACAGAAACATTTACAAACATTTCTATAAATTGTGTTATTCTGTTAGTATGAAAATGGCATGCTTTTAAAATACTGCTTTTTAAACTGTTAATCTGTGCCTTGTGTGTTAAATTCAGTTAGCTCTGCTTGGCTGGTTACAAACTGACAGTGTGGAGTGCAAACAGTTCCTCACAGCGGTTACTGGCATGCAAGTGGTCCGAGAAGTCTTTAATAGATTAACAGGTCAAAGCAAAGTGGATGCTTACAGGGTGAGGTGTTTCTGTCAAACATGTTATTGATTGCAGTTTATATTATCTAAAAAATAAAGATCATTCATATATTCAACTTTGCTTAGTGCTTGATCCTGGTCAGGTTTGTGATGTATTTAGAGCTCTGTCTAGAAAACACTAGAATACACACAACATGCACACATTCACACACTTGGTCATACTGTGGGAGGAACAAAGATCTTTAGAGACACGGGGAGAACATGTGAAACTCTACACGGATCTGATTTTAGGAACGGATTCTGGATTGACCTCAGAGGTGGCAGTGTTACACTCTGTATCTATATGGTTAAAGAAAGCATTAAATATGTAGACAAGGCTTTTTAAAAGTTTTATCATTTTTAAGAGGCACATGCATGTTCTTTTGATTTTTTTGATCCTGGTCAGGTTTGTGATGTATTTAGAGCTCTGTCTAGAAAACACTAGAATACACACAACATGCACACATTCACACACTTGGTCATACTGTGGGAGGAACAAAGATCTTTAGAGACACGGGGAGAACATGTGAAACTCTACACGGATCTGATCAAGGCTTTTTAAAAGTTTTATCATTTTTAAGAGGCACATGCATGTTCTTTTGATTTTTTAAATTGGAACTATATAATTTAACGCTATAAAGATTTACTTTGGCCACATTTTTTTTTCCATTTTATAGATTTTATTTTTATTGAAAAAAATCTTTGACTAGCGTGAATAACATGTTTACACACTTTTGGCATCTGGACAGTTTGTTTCTCCAAACCTTTAGCTGAATACTGTACCATGACCCCTTTAAAATTGCTGAAGGTGCTATTCATTAGTTAGATATTTCCTTCTGATGTTGTAATGCAGTTCAGATTGATTTAATTGCAGTGACTGGGCAGGACATTCCATGATGTCTTTTGGCTCTCTAAATAGCACGTATAGAGCTTGGATGTATGCTTATTGCATGGCGAAGTTGATTTTAATCAGCTGAAATCCAGACAGAATTGACTGGTGTTGAAGTACAAAATAGTAGCCATGTTGGTTCAGCATTTGATCTACCTAGAATAAATCTCTGACCATAAAAAAAATGTTAGAAAAATGCCACAAATATCAAATTTGGATTCATCTATCCACAAAACTTCCTTCCAGTATTGAACTGTCTGGATCTTGCTTGTGTTTTATATAATAGTGAGAGCAAATCTCGTACTTGTGTGAAGTAACATAGTAACTATAGCAGGTTTAGCATTAAGTGTTCAAATATTATTGTTATTTTTGTGAACATCATAAGTCAAAATTATAAACCAATGGATCACATGAAGAAAAAAAAACCATTCATCTAATACACTATATTGGCAAAAGTTTGTGGACGCCTGGTCAGGTTTGGTATATGTGTTTTAAGCATCACATTCCACATTTGGTCCCAAATTTGATCCCATTCAGCCACAAGGGTTTTAGTTAAACCTATTGATGTAGGTGAGGTGAGGAGGCCTGGGGTGCAGTCAGTGTCCTAATTTATCCCAAGATGTTCAGTAGGGTTGGGGTCAGAGCTCTATAGCAGGAGATCTTGAACTCCAACCCTTACAAAGCATATCTTCATGGAGTTTGCTTTGTGCACAGGGGCATTGTCATGCTGGATCAGGATTGGATTTCCTAGTTCAAGTGAAGGGAAAATTGCCTGCCACTGCATTCAACGACACCCTTGACAATTGTGTGCCTTCAGTTTTGCGATAGGAGTTTGGGAAAGGACCATATATGTCTGAGAAAGTATGGTATCCCAATACATTTGCCCATATAGTGTATTTTCTGTGTAGAGCTCAGGTCAGTATTGTCATGAAAACATTGCTTAGTATCAGAATAGTGCCAATTTTATTTGAGTATTAAATAAAATGGAAAAACGAGTACATATTATAGGTGTATAATAAAATTCAGATAATAGTGCATAAACTAAACCCAACATTAGGTAAACCAGTATATATATATATATATATATATATGTGTGTGTGTATGTGTGTGTGTGTGTATATATATATATATATATATTTATTACACATTACACATTCAAATGTGCACTTGAAGTAATTTTAATAAAAAATAAAATAAACATTTTATAAAGGCCTGAAAAAGACTCACCAATGTCTGATATTGAGCAATATTAATTTTGAATCATATGTCTTGACAGAATGAATGCATCCAGAGTGTGGCAGATTTTGTTAGGAGGAACCCTAGAGCTTCTCAGCAGCAACTGAATGCTGAGGTGGAGAAGAACGTGCTTCTGTTTGCCTCTAGAGTGCAGGCTTTAGACTCTTCACCTCTTTTCTGAACACAGATGATGTCACTTCTGTCTCTGTCCTCATCCTGCCTTGAACCAGTTAGATGTGACATTTTCCTATGATTTTAATAAATTTACGTTTTTTTTTGTTGTTTTTTTTCTACACAAATTAAGATTTCTATTTGCATGTCATAATTTGTTGAAACTTGATATAATTGTAATATTTACACAAACATTAATAAACTGAATAAAGTCTGGATTCTGACTGGTTTGTTGATAATACGTTGTTGTTTTTATACCACTGCTTGTTAACAGGGACTTGTACAGAGGATGTTAAACATTTTAACGTTTCATTGGACAGTTAAACATTTATAGAAGAATTATTCAATTCTAGAGTTTTGTAAAAGTCAGAGGTGCAGCCATAACTGTAGATTTTCTGCAATAGGAAATCAGAACAAGGAAAAAATATACTTTACTAACATGCAACCTTTTGTCTCATAAATCTGAGAAGAGATGGTTGAATGAAAATGAATGTTTATGGTTGATTAAAAACTATTAAATTACAAATCAAAATGATTAAAGAGAAATATTTTTAATTGGAGACTATTCAGTGAAGTTGAGGATGGTTCCATATGAACAGCCTAAAGATCTAAGAAGCTACTGAGCAACTCAAGAAGTATGAGGATATTTTTGGATTATAATTAATGCAAATGATCTGTTCTTAGACTTAGGACTGGAGTTGGGATGAACAGTTTACTGAACAGCACAACTCAACATTAGTTGTAATAAATGGACATTGATGAGTTCCTGTCTGAGCCTGATTCCTCTCAACATTTTTTCCTCATACCATCTTAGGGAGTTTTGTCACTGTTGCTGATGACATGCTCATTAGGCATTAGGTTATACGCAGTATTGCATAAATTGCAATTTTATAAACCACTTATCTCTGTAAAGCTGCTTTGGGAAAATGTCCATTGTTAAAGGTGCTATTCAAATAAGACTGAGTTAAATTGAATATGTATAGCACTTTTAACAATAGATGATGGCACAAATTAGCTTTGAAGGATAAAAAGATTAGTAATATACAATAATTAATTACTTAGTTCCAATACTATTATCCATATTGAGTGTGCTAGTGGGACAGTGGCAAGGAAAACTCCTCGAGATGATATTAGAAAATAACCTACAGAGGAAGCAAACTCAAAAAGGGAACCCCTTCTAATTTCGATTCACAAAATATTCCTCACTACTCATCAACTGTTTGAAGCCACCAAGATTTAATGTAAAAATAATGGACCCTTTTCTACCAGCAAGGCTTAAACATTTTAATAAATCAAAAGGAAAAGTGATGCATATCTACAATATACTCAGATCTATTTGTTTAATTCTTGCCAACTTGTAGTTAAAGCCATTAAAAAATTAATAATTTTTCAATTTTGAGCTTGACCCAGTTTTTGTCACAAACATTTACTATGGTTTTTCAGTAATAAATTTCATGTGCTAACAACAACCTCACTTTGTATCAAGCCATATCACACCATAGTGTTGATCAAATTCTAATTATAGCACATACATACATACACACGAGTTATTATTACAGCTGCGATGCAAAACTAAAGAAATAACCTTTAGACGTCAAATGGACTTTGGAGCATAAGTGTACATTTGATTAGATTTTTGTTGATATATATATATATAATATGTAAATTAAAGGACAGGAAAAAAACAGGTGGTGTAGGAAGGGAGAGAAATAAGAATCAGGGAGAGTCTGTAATAAGCTTTGCTTCATCATTGTATTCATCAAACAGCACCTGCAATGAATCCCATTATGCAGATTCACATCTCAGATCCCTTGATGACTTTAAAGGCAGTGTTGAGCGCTCAGCCCAAACAGCTGATTATCCACAGTGCTTTTTCAATGATTGGAAATGTGTCTGCAGCTTGACAGTGATAGCAAGAAATTATAAAAAAAAAAAAGTATGTCCTACAAGATAGAAACAACAAGCTTAGAATAGTAAACTCTTTGATATAGAGTCTCAGCTGCACCTGGGCACTTAGAGGCAATGGACAGTTCTCTAATGACGGATAGTATCTTATGAGCTGCTCGAGCTCAAGATGAAAGGCAATGTGTGACTGGTCAGAGAGAACAAAGCCGTGCAGTCCCTGCTAGTCTACTGTCTGACCACAATAGACATGCATCAGCAGTCCCTCACCACCAGTTGGGGTTTTCTCAGCCTGAAAACGTGGAACAAATCAATGAATTCATGTCAGTGCACCGAGAAGAAAACACAACAAAGCAATTACTAAATAGGTTTCTGCAAATCTTGCGAAAATTGTGAAGTCTAATTGAATTTACCTCATTTTTATTTGTAACTACACAACACTAACGAGGCAAATTCAGATAAACAGAATGAGTATAAATTGTAAATTCATAAATGTGTCCTTTTCAGGTTATTCTTAAAGAGCAACCCAATGGTGACAGTGCGAAAATCTTCCTTAGATAACATTAGGAAGAACCTTGAGGAACCCATCTGTATCTGGGTGACTCGTAGGTAACATAATTAACTGTTCATGGCAAATGTAGCTCTAAGCCAATGTAACACATTGTATTTATTTATTTATGACAGTCCAAATCCATCTTATTGATTCCTAAGTGGACTTATCCACAGAAGTTTCAGGTGTCTTTAGGCTGTTCATGTGAAATCATGGAGTTTGCAGAAAATAATTTTAAATGCCAGAGGTTCTTGTTGTTTATATTGAGTGTATATTGTAACAACATATGAATAAAACTTAAAGTATGTGTGTGTGTGTGTGTGTGTGTGTGTGTGTGTGTGTGTACTACAAGTGCATGTACTATATGTTGTTATTGTTTAAAAAAGAAATAGCTTACATAACCTAAAGGTGTGTTTGTGGTTATTTTCCTGGCATGTCACTGCAAAAACATACTGGTTAAGTGTTCCCTCTATTCTCACTAAGTCACCAATAGTGTCACCAGCAATGCACCCCTACACCATCACACCTCTTTATTCATGTTTCACAGTTGGAACCACATATTCAGAACCTGTCCATTCATCCACTCTACATATTACAAAGATTTGGCAGTAAGAAGCAAAAATCACAATATCCATTCTCTGTGTTACTTTGCAAGCAAGTATCTTCTGCTTGTTGTCCTTTCGAAATAATGGTTTCTTTGCCTGACTTATTCAGTCTCCTCTTAACAGTGGATGTAGAAATGTGTTTGCAGAATGAACTCTGAGAAGCGGTTATGTGGGTTCTAATTCGAGGTGCTGTAAATTGCCAGTTTTGCCAGGCTGGTAATTCAAATAAACCTAGCCGCTGCAGCAGAGGTAGTCCTTGGTATTAGTTTCCTGGGACGGTCCACAAGACAACTAATAATCTAAAGCACAATAAGAAGAAATGTCACAAATAATCTCTTGAAAAGGCACAGCTGTGAATTAAAAAACCATTCCAGGTAACTACCCAGTGAATCAGATGAGAGAATGCCAAGAGGATGTCATTAAAGTATTGACAATGGATAATATATATTTGTTTATCACTTTTTTTGTTACTACATAATTTAATGCATGTTCTTTTGTAGTTTGGATGTCTTTAGTATTAATGTATAATCTTGAAAATGATAAAAATAAAGAAAAACCACTACAGACGTCCAAACTTCTATCTATCTATTTATCTATCTATCTATCTATCTATCTATCTATCTATCTATCTATCTATCTATCTATCTATCTATCTATCTATATAAAAAAAATAAAGAAAATATTTGTTTTCTATATACATTTTATCTGACATATGTTCATGTGGCATTGCAGTGCTGTAATCAGTTGTCAAGGGAAATTGTGAATATAGAGTGAAATCTAAAACCTTATCCAGTTGCAGTGAAGTTTCATCCCTCACTCCGACCCCTCTGGGATAAATTGCCGTTCACTTGAGCCCGGTTGCCAGATTGGTTATTTTTTATTCATTCTTGTGCTGATTATATCTTGATTGCGGGTGAAAAGGTTTTTGTCCGGACTGGCACAAAGCGAGGTGAACTCTTTATAATATGTTCATGGAGAATTTAAAATAATAAATAAACAAACCAACAAACATTTATAGGTTTTATGCAACATAAATTAGGCAACAATAAGTCGTGTGAATCATTTAAACAAAACTTACTTTTTTTTCTCTTATAAGAAGCCACTAATAAAACGTATTTTACTTGCAATTATTTGGAGGCTCTTTAACTATTCTGTTTGAAAACAGTGAACGTACTTGGCAACCCTGCCTTGGCGCGCACTTGTGCCGCTGTCCTCCACTTCAGTCCCATTTAGTGAGACGATACACAGATGTCACGACTCATGTAGACACAATGAAACGGGAAAATGTTTCTTATTTTAAAACTGACTGCTGAAATACGCGGATTGCCAGATGATTTTTACTGCGAAAATCCTCACATTCCGACAATAAATCGGTGATCTGGTAGGTGCAATCTGTTGCCTTACGTCTTTAAAAACGCAGATGCAGCTTGAAAAGTTTAATATTAAACAATTTCTATCAATTGAATACAAATTTTAAAGATATTAGACTTCATAGACATATGATTTTGTCATATTTAGAGCAATATTGTACAATATTAATAAACCTACTTAATAAACTAGGATCTTATTGTAAAAATAATATTTTTTTAATAATAAAAAACAAACAATCCTGCTCTTCTTAAGTAATTTATGACGTCACTACATAGGAGACCCTTCTGTCCCTGATCTTTTTTCTTGCAGGTAAAAAGAGCAGGAAGTGTACAGTTCATCAAGAAATCATTACAGTCTCCCAAAGTGGAATGCATAAAAACTGGGCACTGCCATGGCAGGAGATAGCAATCAGGATTTGGTCTGCAGCTTAATGTTCCACACTCTGCAGAACGGCGTCTCGTGAAGCCTCAGGAACTGATAGTATTCTGTTACTGCCTCACTGAAGAATAGGAATACGGACTGGAGAGTCTAGACTTATTTACAGCTCATTCATGTAGACTAGTCTCTGGTGCGCCTTTTTACATGTGTGCGTGTGCATATGTATGCTGGCTTTGTGGCTTTGTATGTTTGCATGTCCGTGTCATTTCCTGCTGGTGCTTAAGCCATGCCTCGCAGACCGGATGCCAGGCGCAGCTGTTGCTTTCCACTGCACCTGAATGAGGACAATGCTCGCTTCGGTCTGTTGGCGGCGTTCATCCTGCTGTACCTCTTCTGTGGAGCGCTGGTGTTCTCTGCCCTTGAGCGTCCATCCGAGTTGCAGGCACACCAGCGTTGGGAGGAACAGCTGGCTAACTTCACCCTGCAGCACAAGCTAAGGGTTGAGAGCCTACAGGCTTTGCTGAGACATTATGAGGAGGCCTTCGCCACGGGCATTCGTGTGGATGCTCTGAGACCTCGCTGGGACTTCTCTGGGGCGTTCTACTTTGTCGGTACCGTAGTTTCCACAATAGGTCAGTTTGAATCTCACACCATTAATGCCTATTCATTTTTTATAAGGGTAATGAAATTAACACCAAGGCCAAGCTAAACAATTACACATTTTAAGGTGCAATAGATTTAGATTTTTCTATAAAAGGCAACTGATAAGAACGTGTGACTGATGGTGGAGCTGAGACCTATTAAACTTTAATTATACATTAAAATTCATCTTATAAGCGGCAAAAAGTGCAACAGTTGACATGTTATACTGATTCTTTGCTTATTTGCAGGATTTGGCATGACCACCCCTGTGACAATAGGTGGCAAAGTGTTTCTGATATTCTATGGACTCATTGGTTGTGCTGCGACCATTCTGTTTTTCAACCTCTTTCTTGAGCGCATCATCACCATGTTGGCATACATCATGCGCTGGTGTCACGAGAGGCAGTTGCGGCGTGCTGGCATGGGTGGAGAGGAGGCTCGCTGTGAGGATGATAGTTTAGAAGGCTGGAAGCCCTCCGTCTACTACGTGATGCTCATACTGGGGGTTGCGGCACTCCTGATTGCCTGCTGCGCCTCAGCACTGTACTCGTCTATGGAAGACTGGGATTACTTTGATTCACTTTATTTCTGTTTTGTGGCCTTCAGCACCATTGGCTTTGGAGACTTAGTAAGTAGTCAGAGGGAGAGCTACAAGGCACAGGAAGCTTACAGACTGGGGAACTGTCTTTTTATACTCATGGGTGTCTGCTGCATCTACTCACTCTTTAATGTAATTTCCATCATTATAAAGCAGACACTAAACTGGATCTTGGCAAAAATGGACAGCAGCGGGGTACAGTGCCCATGCCGAGGACGCACCTACAGAAGGCAAGGCTCAGCATGCTGCTGTTGCTGCCTCCCCTGCCCGTGGCGCAGCCAGCACCCTATAACTGGAAACCCACGGCAAAGGGCACAAAAGCGCAATGCTGTACACCCAGCCCCTGCTAATGAGGTGGCACGGAAGCAGCGCTTCACTAATGCATCAGTGGAAACAGTGTGCGATAGTGAGACTGATCCTGGCCTGGGCCCAGATGGAGGTTATCTCACAGGTCATAGACTCTCAGGAGAAATGATCTCTGTCAATGACTTTATGGCCAACAAGGTTTCTCTTGCCATTCTGCAAAAGCAGCTCTCAGAGACCGCCCATGGAAACCCAAGACAGAGCCATGTTCGGCAGAACGGCTTTTCTGTTGGAGTTGGAGCTTTCGCCATCATGAACAACCGCCTACAAGAGACCAGTGTTGACAGGTAGTTCAGTTTCAGTGGATCATAGCACCTGGCACTGTCCAGTGTATTTCTTGAATGAGCAGAATCAGAAAGAGAACTATTTAGACATTGCTAGATGTTAGAGAAGTGGTTTAGTGGGAAACTTAGACATTTAACATTTACTGTTACAGTAGATGTATTCGAGGAAACTCAGCTATTTACAATTTACTTTTTATTGAAAAATAAAACCTATTTAATCATCTCAGATACACTAAATTGCCAAAAGCATTGGGTCACCTGGTCATAAGTATGTTATGTGATTTCTGAGCATTGCATTCTACATTTAGTCCCAATTTGCTGTTATAATTCCCTCCACCCTCATGGGAAGATGTTCCACAAACCTTTGGAGTGTGCTTATAGATATTTGTGCTCATCAGTCACAAGGGTATTACGAAAGGCAGGTACTGATGTAGGTGAGGAGGCCTGGGTATAGTAGGTATGAGATCAGAGCTCTATATCAAGCCACTCAAGATCTTCCTTTCCAAAGCATGTAAACCATATCTTCAAGGAGGTCACTTTGTGCACAGGGGCATTGCCAGGCTGGAACAGGTTTGAGTTTCCAAGTTCAAGTAAAAGGAAACTGTTATTATTGTGCATATAAATACGTTGTAAAGGCATCCTATAACATTACGTCGCTCCAGCTTTGTGGTAATATTTTTAAGAGAACCACATATAGCTGGGAAGGTCAGGTGATTCAGTACGTTTGGCAATATAGTTTATGTTTAATATTTAAATTTTGATTACTTGTACTGCATTTAGGCTAATGTAGCAAATATAAAACATGTCTTTCTCACTTTCTTACAAAAAAGAAAATATCCTTAAACCACCAGTTTCTCAGTGATACCACGTAAACTTGTTGATACACTTTGGGACACAGTGGGACTTCTCCATGTAGCCAAACTGAATATTTTCCATCTCTTAATTTGCCACCATTCCCCCTTACTTGGATATAATCAATTATAATAAAACAACTTTGAATGTAAATAGATTCTTATGAACCACAGGTGATATTTTCCAAAATACTTATTTTTACAATGTCATTACATACCATAAAGGCATTTAAAGCAGTGGTCTTCAAAATGAATGGGTCTGATAAGCGTGACCATTTTCATTTATTTAGTTAGAAGAATGAAAACCCAACCCACCATCTAAGGTTACTATATTTATTATTGACTTCTAGTCATTAGGGTATTTAACTGGTCATGTGGGCACTTAGGGCTGTAAGTAATGAACCTGAAACTGAACTTGAAACTAATGTGTTCTGTTTTTGGAAGGTTTAGAAATAATAATAAAAAAAGCTCTATAGCTACTATAATTAGACATACCATTATTGTACATTATTTATAAATAATGATATACTATTTATGAAATAAATCTGTGCTGAAGGGGTGTGTGGATTTTATTTATACGTGGTTAGAAAAATAGTGAGAATCTCTGAGGTAAACATTGATGTAAATTTTTGATCATGAATTTTACATATGATATACATATGATAATATGATGAATACATTTTTATTCATTTATTTATGTTTGAACAATTTTCCTCTACTTAAACAAGACTTGTTTCAAAGTTTCTCATCTGATCCGAGTGGAAATGTTAAAGACTGAAGCATTGCAATTGTATCAGCTCATCCAAGAGTCACTTTGGACAGCTGAAGTGATTGGTATATACTGTGAGCAATCAGACTGGGTCTGTGGAGAGCTCCTTCAGTGACACTTCAAGAATACAGATTGATTTACGAGGGGTGTGCATCCACCATCGTTTCACTCTCCGAAAATAAAATTTTAAAGACACTTGATATGTCTGAGATAAAAATGGCCATAAAACTATATCTGTATCTAGAAATGAAATGTGAAACATGCATCTACAGAGAAAAAAATTATTATATATATATATATATTGCACTATGTTGTATATAGCTTATTTACCCTCAAGTACAATGCATAATTAACACAAAAAAAAGATTTAGAGAATAAGTACTGCTTCCACATCTTCACCTTCTTGTTTGTTGTTCCACTCTGAGAAACACTGGTGGCCCCATTGTTAAAGCAGCATCAACAGGATGATGTTACCAAACACACAGTATTCTCATGATGTATTCAGGAGTGTAAGCTGAGTTATGTGCTGGTGCCCCCTTGAGGCTGATTGCTAGGTGGAATAGCGTTCACACACCTGTTTGTTTAGCCCACACTTTACAGTTTTTCTGAGTTGCTTTGAAACGTTTCTCAGATCAGAAATCATATTCTCAAAACTCCTTGTTCAACCTCCATGTCATTTAGACACTTCTGCCCATCATAAAAACATTTCATGTTGCTCTGATGAAATTTTGAATGCTTTAGTACATTCATTTAATTTATTGTGTACAAGTGTCTATTGTTTTCTAAATTCTTAGTTGTTTATATCATGTTAAACAAAATATATTATACTGGCTTCACCTAAATAGTCTTAACTCCCAAAACATCTCGGCATCAGTTTGTTGCATAAGCCATTGAATGCAAAATGGTTAACCCAGTTGTCAGAATCTGTCATCTAAAATTTCTAATCCACTGTTTTTGGTAAATGTTTCTTGAATTGATGAATTGTGCAGATTAGTCTTGAACTGCACTAATGAAGGAGAGTGTACGGCATCAGATCAACCAGTAATCAACTAGTTCTCTAAAACAGGTCAAAGGTGAATATTGTAAATCTTTATTTGGCAAAAGAGCAAAACACAGAATTACAATTTCTGAAAATGGATGAACAACTAAAAAAGAAACAGACACTATTACAGTACAGTAAAAGTGAATCTCTATCATTCAATATAAATTAAATATGTAATGAAATAAATATATTTGTGCTGCTAAAATTCATATATACCATACAGAAGGAATTCAAATGATTTCCAATCACTGTAACACAAACCATAGTTTATATCAAGAAATACTGAAACTGCACCATCATACTGACAATTGTAATGATCTTTTTTGTGAATTATGACAAAGAGACTTTTCATTCTGATGGGAATGATATGTTAATTGAAACAAACTTACTTTTGAGAGATGAACTAAAGATTTTGAGAAAAGTACAGGCTTTTGCAATAAATACAATGTGTTGTGCTGTTTGTACAAATTGTTTAGAGAATGCACTTGCTGCTTTGCAAATATTAAGGATGATTCGAGAAATGCTCCAAAGCAGCTGAGAAAGCGATTAAAGAGTTAGCCTTCACAAAAAATCCCTAGGTGCAGTATTATTATCATATGTCTTCTTCAGTCTCTTTTATCAAAGGGCCAAGATTTAATTAAGTTTATGCTTATGCTTTAAATATAAGAAAATGGGGCTTTAGATAACCATTTAGCATCCTAAAGTTATGTGGACAAATGCATATTGTTTGATTATGTTATAAAGTGTTTGTAGCACAGCACTGTTGATTTGTGAATACTTATTGCTCAGAAGGTGTTGAATAATTTAACAGCAGCTCTGATTACTTTAAATGAATGTACTCATTCTAGTACATTATTATTTCTGTTCTATTATTCTAGTATACTGAACATCTTACACAGCAACCATAATATATATATATATATATATATATGGGATAGAATGATGGGAATGTCACAAAGATCTAGATTTGTCCCTTTTGCTAACGATTTTTGCTCTTTTTCCACACTCAGGCACTCCAGGATACATCCCCCCTGAGTGGTATCATGACAAACGGGTCTTGTGCCGTCCTGTTACCGTCTGGACTTTGGGTATTGTCCTGTTTCAACTGGTCCAATTGGCAACATGATTGGGTATAAAAAAAAAGCCTCTCAGTGTTTGCAGTTTCTCTCAGAAGTCAAGATGGGCAGAGGATCACCAATTCCCCCAATGCTGCAGCGAAAAATAGTGGAGCAATATCAGAAAGGAGTTTCTCAAAAAAAAATTGCAAAGAGTTTGAAGTTATCATCATCTACAGTGCATAATATCATCCAAAGATTCAAAGAATCTGGAACAATATCTGTGCATAAGGGTCAAGGCCGGAAAACCATACTGGATGCCCATGATCTTCGGGCCCTTAGACGACACTGCATAACATACAGGAATGCTACTGTAATGGAAATCACAACATGGGCTCAGGAATACTTCCAGAAAACATTGTTGGTGAACACAATCCACCGTGTCAAAAAAGAAGCCATATCTAAACAAGGCTCATTTAAAATGGACTGTGGCAAAGTGGAAAACTGTTCTGTGATCAGATGAATCAAAGTTCTTTTTGGAAAACTGGGACGCCATGTCATCCGGACTAAAGAGGATAAGGACAACCCGAGTTGCTTACCTGAAAAACGCTCAGTTCAGAAGCCTGCATCTCTGATGGTATGGGGTTGCATGAGTGCGTGTGGCATGGGCAGCTTACACATCTGGAAAGGCACCATTAATGCTGAAAGGTATATCCAAGTTCTGGAACAATATTTGTTCCCATCCAGACGACGACTCTTTCAGGGACAGTGCCAGACCACACACTGCATCAATTACAACATCATGGCTGCATAGAAGAAGTATCCAGGTACTGAAATGGCCAGCCTGCAGTCCAGATCTTTCACCCATAGAAAACATTTGGTGCATCATAAAGAGGAAGATGTGATGAAGAAGACCTAAGACAGTTGAACAACTAGAAGCCTGTATTTGACAAGAAGAGGACAACATTCCTATTCCTAAACTTAAGTCCCCAGATGTTTGCAGACTGTAATAAAAAGAAGAGGGGATGCAACACAGTGGTAAACATGGCCTTTTTTGAGATGTGTTGATGCCATGAAATTTAAAATAAACTTGTTTTTCCCTTAAAATATTCTGAAAAAAATATTAAAATGTGAAACTTCCACATCATTGAATTCTGTTTTTATTCACAATTTGTACAGTATCCCAACTTTTTTGGATTCGGGTATATATATGTTAAAAATTATATATTATATTATATTATATTATAATTTATAAAAAATTAAATAGAATAAATCAAATGAATGCAATAAACTTTTTATTATATTCATTAAATTGAGTAATTGATTACATTGGCACAAATTCAAATTATAAAATAAAATAAATAGAAAAAATGTTTATTTAATAGTTTACATTTGTTAAGCTCTATTTGGGTAATACAGGTGTGTATATATGTCTGTGTGTGTTTTACATGTAATATTTAACTCTCTAAAGGTGTGATCTACTCAACCGTTCTATTTATTTCCGCATACCATTCGAGTGTGTAAAGGCTCTGGCATGGAGCAGCTGATGCTGGATCTGTGGTGATCACAAATGCTGAGCTCATAAAACTCGGAGCTACTAACCATATAGACTGTTTAAGACTGCAGAAAGAACATCACTTATAACCTTATACTCCAGTAATCATGTTAGTTCTCACTCTCCAGTGTTCTGTATCGTTGAAAGATTTATGATCAAACTCTTGATGTCACCCAGATGAGGATGGGTTCCCCTTTTGAGTCTGGTTCCTCTCAAGGTTTCTTCCTCATAACATCTAAGGGAGTTTTTCCTTGCCACAGTCGCCACGGCTGCTCATCAGGGATAAATACACAACATTCACCATCACTGTTGATTTGTGTAAAGCTGCTTTGAGACAATGTCTGTTGTGAAAAGTGCTATACAAATATACCTGACTTGACTTGACTTGACCATTCACTCCCACCAATATGTGAAATTTTCAGGATTTTTAAAAAAAGAAAATCTTGAAGCAAATGCTAAAGAAATCGCTAGACTGAATTCAAAACATTGGCAGGAAGTGGCTGCGATGGCAGGAAGTGGCATAATTTTTGTGCAAGTACAAAAAAACATGCACACTGCAAATGGTATTTTATATGGTATGGAGTGAGTGGACACAGTGACACGGCACTAACTCTTTTTTTTTAATACCCCTGGCATTGATGTGTATGTTTTCAATAATAATCATAATACTACTACCACTACTACTACTACTACAACTTATAATAATAATAATAATAATAATAATAATCTTTCCACTATGTTTCCACTATTGCTGGACAGTAGAATGATTTTCCTTTGTTAAATGCATGACTAAACAAAGTTGCAATAGGATAATTTTTTTTATTATTTGTTGACAATAAAATATATATATAAAAAATAAATAAATAAATAAAGTTATTTACTGTTAATATAAATCATCTCAAGGTCAAGATCTAAGAATACCTCTTCATAACTCTCTGGTCTCTGCTTCAGCCATTGCTCGCAACCTTGGGGTTACTATGGACAATTAACTGTCCTTCTCCTTGCATGTTGCTAATGAGGCCCATTCTTGTCGATTTCTTCTCTACAACATCCAAAGGATTTGACCATTTCTGTCCACACAGGCTGCCCAGGTGTTTTTTCAGTCTCTTGTCATTTCGAGACTGGACTACTGCAACTCTCTGCTGTCAGGTCTTTTTCTGAATGCTAGTCATCCACTGCAAATAATCCAAAACGCAGTTGCGCAACTTGTGTTCAACCTGCTCAAGTTCTCCCACCCCACCCCACTGCTGCACTCCCTCCACTGGCTTCCAGTAGCTGCACGTATCAGATTCAAAACACTGATGTTTGCCTACACGGCCAAAAATGGACCAGCACCATCTTACCTCAGAGACCTCATCGCACCTCACACTGCACCACACTGTCAGAGATCCTCCAGCACTGCTCGACTGGTACCACCAGTAAGAGGTAAGCATACTTTAAGGCTCTTCTCTGTTCTGGCCCTGAGGGGGTGAAATGGACTTTCTCTAGATGTCCAAACACCAGAGTCTCTGGATATCTTCAAGCGACAATTGAAGGCCTACTTTTTCCTGAAACACTTAAACTAACACTTTCCAAGTAAAAAAAAAAAAAAAAAAAATTTTTAGACAATCAAAAAAAAAAAAAAAAAACATAACAAAAAAAAACTGAAGCTGTAGGCTGTTTTATCATAAGTTCTAATTTAGCAAACCAGTGTAGATTTATTCATCGCTAGAGGCTCGAAGCACTGTATGTTGTTGTATGTCGCTTTGGACAAGGGCATCTGCTAAATGCCCCAAATGTAAATATAAATAAATCTTGGGTCAGATTCAGCTTTTTTGTTGTTGCAGCTTGCATTCACTGTAAAATATATTGTGTAATGTGTGTAAACTCACAACTCACAGCACAACTGACAGACCAAAATGTTCCACCATGAACTGCTTAAAATCAAACATTACTACTAGAGAAATCACCAAATCCGTGAATCCCTAAAAATACATACTGCATTGTAAAAGAAAAATCTTGTTTGTATCTAATTCAATCATTATACATTCATACTAAAGACATCCAAACTATGAAAGAACATGTATGGACTTTTGTAGTAAACAAAATAGTGTAAAATAACCCAGAACAAATTTAGCGTTCATAACAGCTTGGTGAACTAATGCTATTTCCATCAGATTCACAAGGCAGTCACCTGAAATAGTTAGGAATTTATAGGTGTGCCTTGTCAAGACTTAATTGTGGCAAGAAATGTGTCACTAATATAGATATTGACTATGTACTCACCCTTTCTTCCTAACAAAGATGGTGAGCACAGCGTCAATAACAATATTAGTGTTACAACAACTACTGTCCAAATCCATATTATAGCAACATGCCATCACACTTAATGGGAACATTTGTTTTCCAGTAGAACATGGCCTATACAATCACATGATCTAAATCCGTTTGAAATAGTTTGGGGTAATTTGGACTGAAGAGTGAAGAAAATGCAGCCGACAAGCACTCAACACCTCTGGGAACTCCCCAAGATTGTTGGAAAACCATTCCAGGTGACTACCTCATGAGGCATGAGACTGAGAGAATACCAAGAGTGTGAAAAGCTGTCATCAACCCAAAAGGTGGCTACTTTGAAGAATCGAAAAAGAAAAAAAAAATATTTATTTTAAGTTTTTGCATAGTGATTATTGTACTGATCTCCAGCCCTTCTGCAAACAAATTGCCTGTTATTTAAATTTTTAACTTAGTCCAGAGCACGGGTTAAAATTTTCTTCATCTGAGTTCATACAGTATGTTTTAATGCACTATTGAGTCACTTAGCCTTGTTTTCATGTCAGAGGCATGGCTTTGGGCCACAGTTTTTCCTTAAAGACCCCTTCTGGCCAGACTACTGATTTCTGCCAGTTTTTCGCTAATGGCACTGATAGAAACCTTCCATTATTAAAGGAAAGTAAGCATGGTGTGTCTTTCATCTGCTGCTTTACGTATCATTGGCTTACCATTCCATCTACATTCAACATTGCCCTTTTCCCCAGCCCCAGTTTGCTTTGAAATCTTTTCTTGGGTATAACTTTGTTTCTGTGCTTAGTCTTTCCATGGTGTATGTTCTGTGACATGAGTTTAGCTAATGCTGACCCAGTTTTAAGCCTCCTACACAACTGATTCTGTTTCAGGTCCCCAGCCCCAGTTTGCTTTGAAATCTTTTCTTGGGTATAACTTTGTTTCTGTGCTTAGTCTTTCCATGGTGTATGTTCTGTGACATGAGTTTAGCTAATGCTGACCCAGTTTTAAGCCTCCTACACAACTGATTCTGTTTCACTTAGGTTTTTTTTAATTGATAAAAACAAAGATTAACACTTATTTTTAAAAGCAGTTTCACTTTACAGTGTGTGTGTGTGTGTGTGTGTATATATATATATATATATATATATATAT
>MU551567.1:443223-476698 GCA_024362625.1 Silurus asotus | reverse complement strand
ATATATATATAGAGAGAGAGAGAGAGAGAGAGAGAGAGAGAGTTAAAGACTATAGAAAGGTCTCTTGCCAAATTGGTCACTTGTTAAATGGAGACTGAGATGATACTTCATACTAGTCTATAGCTGCTACAAACAAACATTTTATTAGCCAGTTGTTCTGTTTTATTTCTTTATTTTTGAGGACTTGACCTTAACATTACCACAAACGTTATCCATATACTAGATGTGTAAAATATGCACAAAGGTCATTTCACATAACATTATACAATAATGTAATAATTTTGTTGAACAGACACTAAGAAATCTATTAATAATATAAATGCTGTCCATCTAATTGATTTGATAAGTGGTCAGTAAGGCAGCACAATATAGATCATGCAAACATCAGATCAAATTACAGGAAAAGACATTTGAAGATCTTGAGTGTCTGTGATGTGGGTCTGTATGTTTGGAAATCTTACAGAACTCACTGTACGTGGCTGCATCTGATAAGAGTACAGTGTTCAAATGCAAAACATGTTAATCAGGAACATCACTTTGTCATTCTGTGCAGCGAAACAGAATGCTACAAAAACAATTTTAACATCTGAATATTTCTTTAAAACTCTTTGATTTGAAAGGTTTTTTATTTTTATAAATTACCTGAGTGTTGCTATTTATACATTGAATATATTTATCATATGTAGGAAATTATTCTGGAAATATATCAGAAACCTAGGTACATATACATTACAATCAATAGTTATTATCTTGAGAAGTGAGTGGTTTGGAATAATCCTAGCTACCTCTAATTGAGAGATCTCCCCAGCATTGTAAAGGTTGTTGAATAGTCAGAAAAAAACCCCATAAAACTCATGATAGAACGATTTGTTTTGTTTTGCAGACAGCATATATTTGTCAGTGTGTCTGTATTAAGGGTTTAGGAGACGACTCTAAGTGGTATCTGCAGAACCAAGTTGCTGAAAACATAAATGATAATATGGTTATTATTTATCTCAGCACAAAGTACATTATAATTGTAAACATATTCTTTAAAATTATGGACAGCAATAAAGTATGAAATGCACAAATTACTAATATAATAGAACAAGTTATATAATAGTTTTTATATTTACTAATTTTACATGTGAAATAATTTTTCCACTAGCAGAATTATGGACTATTGTCCAGTGGAATAATCTCAGACAATATATCAGGACAAATGTCTAGGATTATGATTAATAATGTAATGATAACTAGGGCTGCAACAACTAATTGATAAAATCGATAATAATCTAAATTAAATTTGTTGTCAACAAATGCTATTTTCGATTAGTTTGGCTGTTACGGTTTAACGTGACAGCAAGAAAACACAGCCTCCTGCGAAATGGTGAAGAGTTTATATTAAATGCAAGGCATGGGCACATTTTATATTAAACGCAACAAAGAAGACTGTAACCTGCAAGTTATGCAAAGCTGAGCTTGTATGGTATGGAAGTACCACAGTGATGCAAAAGCACATAAAAAGAAAACACACTGGTGTCATGGGTGAAGGTGAAACATCAGCACAGTGAGCAAAAACTGTATAATTCGTATCATGTCAAAATGATATAGTTTAATAAATTATTGTTTGAACTGTTTGTTTGTTAACTTCTGGGCTGTCACACTAAAACTGTTCTGGCATGAAGCATGAGCATTACCTCGCTGGCGACATAGTAATGAATTAAATTAAAACAGTGCGAACAAACACAATCTAAAGCAACAAATAACAGCAGGCATAAATGATAAACATTTTTAAACACTTGTGTTTTTCAGCTAATTCTCATGCATTTAAACACCAGTGCATTTCTTTTTAAAAATCAAGCCTGTTAGCTTGCTGCGTTTCTCATTTCCATTCTCTTTTATGAGCATTTGTCTACTACAACAGGTTATTTTATCTGTTTTTAAATGTGATTTACTGTGGATTTATTGTGTTCAAATGCTTGCTTTCACTGTTACGCATATATAATTTAATTATTATACAAAATTTAATTGATTATATATTCTAGATGCTTATATTTTTACAACTAAACAAAATATCAAAACAATGTTGTATTACATTTGATATATTTTAATATAGAATTGTAATAATTTAATATAATTTAAATATATATATATATATACATGGTTGTCAATTTGCTATCTGCAATTATCTTTAAAAGCAATACAAAAATATTTATATTGCATTTATTTTTCAGAAAGAAACAATCCAGCATGGGTTTTTTTTCAAATGAAAAATCTCCACAACAAGCAGCCACTATAAGCTTTAAAATTTAAAAATTAAAGAAAGTTTATAACTTAATATGTGTATATAGGGGGATTGTCTGACTAATCTATTATCAAAAAATTTATTAGTTGCAGCCCTAATGATAACCATGATAACTGTTTTTTCATGTTTCTTTTTTTTTTTTTTTGTAAATATTATGAAACAGAAAATGTTACCTGGGCTAACCTGACTTTACGGGCCTCCTTTTGCTGATAGTAAGCAGAGATGATACAGTTTCGTCTGCAAAATGTAATGTGTAAAATATGAGTTAGGCACAATGTAGTAAAGTACACAATTAGATCTTTTTAATTAGTAGTCTGTAACATAGATTTTAGTTTTTCATAGAACCCCGAAAAGCTATACATGGTAACAAAGTTAGACTAGTAAACACAGTGAAAAAGCAGTAATTCAAATGTAAATTTTTTGCAAGACTGCAAAACCAACTACAGTACCAACAAAACTATACAGACCTTTGCTTTTAACACTTTAATATAACTTTTTGATGAAGAACAGCTCAAAGAGACTGATCCAAACCAGTTCGTAGTCTCTAATAAGGTTGGATTTGAAAATGTAATTAAATGGATTAAATACACTGCTGTAGAATTCTGTTTATTCATCATTTTGCAGGAATTTTTACTCTGTTTTTAAGACTGGTACATCACACAATAGTGTAACATGACATTATTTTATTATATATATATATATATATATTGCATTGAGTCATTTACTTTCATCGTAAAATCATTGAAGCTGTAATGATGTTTTTTTTTTAGAATTTAAGTGTGCTGTATTGCCTGTTGTACAAATAAAACAATAAAACTGTTTTTTATTTAGTTATTTAAAATACTAATCAACCCATAAACTCATGTAACCAGCTACTACACAGTGGAGTTAAGCTCAGAATAGATTACTCACTAAGTTACATTCATTTTATATAAAAAATAAAAATAAAATAGCACTGCAAACTTGTTTTTCTGTTTGATTACATAATGATGAAACAGGGCACAGTGCCTTACTTGCTCTGAAGGCCACCCCCTGGTGGAAGCCCAGGGATCTCTGTTGAAGCCAGAACAGTGAGAACTGACAAGAGATCAGGTTCGTCTCCTCTTCCGCTTAATTCCTCAAAGATGTCTATCAAAAAGGAATGAATACAATAGATTAATATACAGTTTATTTATTTAAGGGAGTCGATCAACACTATACAAGTGAATATATGAATATATCAAGATCTGATGGTGCACATGCTAGACCTTTTTGTATATGGTTTATTTAATGTTCTCCCTAAACTCCCTGCTGTCTATCTATCCATCTATCCATCTATCTATCTATCTATCTATCTATCTATCTATCTATCTATCTATCTATCTATCTATCTATCTATCTATAGATATATCTTTCCTCTTATATCTATCTTTTTCTGGTATCTGAAATGAACTTCACTATTTATAGTTTTTACTTTGTCTGGCGGTAAAATACTCGTGTGTGCGGGTTGCGGGTGAATAAAATCATTCACAGGACTCCCGCAAAATGCTCTTAAAAATATGTATAAAAAAATGACAAAAAAAACTCAAATAAACACTAATTTATCGACTGTACAAGAGCAACAATGGCAACTAAAATAAAATGAAACGATTTACAGGCACAAGGTCGGAAGCCAACTTTTATGTTGTTCATGCAGGGTAAATACTAAAGCACAATGAGGCACAATGTCTGAAGCGCAAGACAGAGGAGAATCCCTGATTATTAATGCGTGTTGCACACCTTTTCTATTATTTGTTTAAATATTATATATATATGCAAGTTGCCTTTACATGCTGTTTAGTTGTTAAAGAAGTCTAAACTTTGCAGTTATAGGGGAAGCAGTTTGTTTACAGTTTGTGCACAATAAAAAAAGGTTGGAGGTAGTAGCTCAGTGGGTAAGGCATTGGCCTCTGGCTCAGAAGGTAACGAGTTACCACCAAGCTACAGTGCAACTGCAGGGCCCTTGACCCTCAACTACTCAGTTATAAGCAATTCTGGATAAGGGTGTCTGCCAAATTCCATAAATGTAAAAATGTTTTTTATGTGCATCTCTCATGCATTTTGATTCCTTCAGTTAATTAGAATCACAAGTGCCATCTCTTTGTAAACAGCATCATTTTGTAGGGCCTTGCAAACCTGTAATACTAGGGAGAACATTTTCTACAATATTCACTAATCATGACAGTAAAATAGGCCCCTCTAGGTCAATCTACTGCAGTATTTTCTCTCCCAATTAGTAGAAATTGTGGGCAATACAGTCATGCATGAAATAATATTGTCATATAGCATATAATACTGAATAAATGAAACAGGTATAAACTTTCTTTTGGCTTCTCCTATTAGGGGTCGCCACAGCGGACCATTCACATGTTTGATTTGACACATGTTTTTACGCTGGATGCCCTTCCTAACACAACCCTCCCCATTTATCCGGGCTTGGGACCGGCACTAAGGCTTGTGCAACCCTAATGGCTGGGGTTGGTCCCCTGACAGGGGATCGAACCCAGACCACAGCGGTGAGAGCGCAGCATCCTAACCACTAGACCACCAGGGGACCTTAATGAATGAAACTTGTATAATATTGAAAAATACCATGAGATTAATTTTTGGTCATATTTAGTCCAGCACTAACACAAAAGTTAACAAAGGAAACTCAGCTATGGGAATTTATATTAATCTTTTTACTGTGCTTTGTATCCAGTTTGTTGTATTCAATGCTGTTTTCACAGAAAGAAAATTAACATTTTGAGTGACATTTATAAAGGGTAATAAACAAAATCATAACAACTAACTGTTATTACTTAGTAAATGTAAGTTTTCTTAGTGTGACTGAGAATTGGGCATGGTTATAGGTGGGGGTTATCAGTAGATTTCAAATATATAATTTTTACATTAATCTTTAAATTTGAACAGTTACTCCCACTCTCAGAACAATCAAACATCCATGGGTATTCACTTACTCTGATAATGGACCTGTTATTTGAACACTGTATTTGCTAAACCAGAATAAAATTGAAGTGTACTGTTAGTCATTCTACTTTTAGTAGCTTGTAAACAAATGCAGTTGAGTCACACCCAGTATGAAGGAACTAGAGGCAATGTTTGACAGAAGTCTTGGCCTTAAGTTTACATTGCAAATCTAGTCTGAATCTAGTCCAACTGCTTCATTCTTTCAGTTAATAACCATAATTTATTTTTATTTTTTTTACTTCTATTCCTACATAAATATCCAGTCTTGACCTATTGAACAAACCTAGGTTTCGAACAAAGAAAGGTCTCTGGTTGTAATTATAAACACGTTGTTACATACCAGCAACTTTTGACTCCAGGTAGTCCTCTAATTCAGCCTCCTGGTGCAATGCCTCAGGAGAAAGCTGGGGGGCGCCAGGGAAACACACCACTATGATGCTGATATTGTCAAGACTTCCCTGAGGAGGAACATAATACATTAAGTTATACTGTGAAAAAAAAAAGCCCTAAGTTTTAAAAGAGGAAATGTGCCACAACCAGTCCATCCACTGCAATGTTTTTGCATGCTGGAAACAAAACCAGATAAGCCTGAAGAAATCCTCTCTGAAAGGAACCTAGAGCTTTGTGCAGCCAATGCTACTCAGTGTACTGTCACCAATACAGTTTTATGCCATTATACATAATATTATCAGCATATATCATTCTGTTTATCTATTTGCAACTCCAAATATACTTTATAAGTAACATTTGTACCCTTGTACATTACATTTTATATTAAACTTTACAAAAACAGAAAACTTAACAGTTGTCTAGGTGGAAATGTCTTGCTTTTACAGTAGAAAAAACAATTGCTAGATTAGTATGAATTGCCCTGAAGGATATAAAAAGTTAAATAATCACTTTTTACTTAACTGTGATGAGCTGACAGGCATCTCAGCAGGCACAAACATTAAACCTTGGGATGAATGGGCTACAACAGCAAAAACCCACATTGGCTTCTACTCCTGTCAGCCAACATCATGGACCTGATATGCTATAATCAGCTTAGACCCACCCATTTCGGACATAATTCTAAAATTCTTTTACTGTCTTGTTTCGATTCTGAAATACTTAAACCAGCCCTTCTAGACATTTAAAAGTCATGCAACAATCACAGAAATTACCATTTTTTATTTTGATGTTTGACATAAACAATAACAGATTTTTTTTAACCAGCAAAAGCATGATTTTATTCAATCATGCAACTTCTTATGATTGGCTGATTAGATAATTGCATAAATGTGTCAGGTGTACTGTACAAGTCTTCGTAATAAAGCGGATAGAGAGTGTATATAACTGTTCTTACAATGTTTTATTATATATAAATAGGAAATAAACGTTGTAAAAATGCCATTTCTGTGTAGAATTTGATATAAGTATGCACATAAAAGAGAAGTCTGGAATGAAAAGGCTGCCAGTTTAGTGGCAGAGTGTTTGACATTAAAATTACATCATTGCATCAGCCAAACGAACGCCCCTAGGCAAATGCTTCAGTAATTATTTTTTTGTGCTTTGACTCAGATGCTGAATTTTCCCAGAGCTTGTGATTCTTACTTGGTGTGTCCTGACCCTGCTCTGTGCTTCGTTAAATGTCCTAATTCTTTTGTGCAACTAAAAATAGATCATCCATTTGTGGCTTAGAGTTTCGCTTTGAATCAGTGGTAATGTCATCACAAAATACAAAATTATTTACTGCCTCTCCTCTAAAGCCCCTTATAACCAGTAGGTCATCTTTTTTCTTACGTAATCTTCCATTTCAAGTAAGAACTTGGGAAAGAGTATGTGTAGGTGTTCAGGCTTCTGTGGTGCTCTAAATACAGTCATGCCAGCAAAATACGAAACATTGGTGTTGCTGGTTTCTAAATGCATCTATTAGCAAAATCCCACCTTGCGGTAAAGTGTGAAACAGAAGCCTTGTGGGAGTTGGACATTATTTAAAAAGGAAAACTGTGAACCAATTATAGGTTAAAATTTTTTAATGAAGTCTAATAAATGAACTTCTATCTAGAAAGTGGTTTGCTTTTTACTTTTATTTATTACGTACAAGCCTACCTTGTAGAGACAAAGGTCAATGACCTGGGAGCAGACGTCTCGCAGGTCTGTACACACTTGCAGTCGGCTACGCACGAACGCACAGAGCTCTTCGTTGCTGACTGTGTCCCAGACACCGTCACATGCCAGAACTATGAACTCGTCTGCTGTTGAGCGCTCCACAGCTGAGATCTCTGGCTCTGGAGAGACCATCTGCTCAGTAACTGGGCGCCATTCAACCGACTTGTAGCTGAAGTCTCCAAGAGCTCTGGAGACAGCCAGGGAGCCATTAACACGCTGCAAAGTGACTGAGCCACCGGCATTCTCAATGCGCTCCTTCTCTCCTGGACAAAATGGCTTGTGGTCTTCTGTTGAAAAGGCCACATGCCCAGCACGGCACAGAACTGCTCGCGAGTCTCCACAGTTCGCAAAGTAGAAGTGGTGTGGAGTGATTACAGTTGACACCACAGTGGTGCCACCACGCTCCCAGCCCTCTCGGCAGGCCATTGCATGGAGGTGTTTGTCCATGAGGAAGAAGCCTTCCCTAATGCCATCAGTTACCTGCTCCACATCTTCCTTTGCCCGGACCTTACCTGCAAGAAGATTTTAGATTGCATTTACCAGTGCAATATCGGAAAATCAGCTTTTATTAATTATCTTCATATCAGATACTTATTAGCAATAATCTTAGAAATTCTTGAAGCAATGACAAAAGACCAGAAATTAGAAACATTAATCATTGAAACCTTTATCATTTAAAAGGGAAAAATGATGAATAAAAAGAAAAGAAGACAGAAACATTTAAGTGCCCATCACTGAAGAGTTCATCTCAAGGTTTCTTCCTCATACTATCTGTCAGGAAGTTTTTCCTTGTGACAGTTGCTTTTGGCTTGCTCATTAGGAAAAGGGACAAACTTATAGGCAGTTAAGTTATACATTGTAACTTTTTTAACCTCTATATCTCTGTAAAGCTGCTTTGGGACAATGTCCATTGTTAAAAGTGTTGTACAAATGAAATGGAAATGAATTATGACAAAATGTTTTCACCCTTGTTTCTAGGATGAAAGTTTGTAAAAATTGGCAACTCTATTTGTATTAAAGAATCACAGGTGATTGTTAGGAGGTGGGATCTCTGATGCTGACAGTGGTGGTTCAGTGGTTAATGCTTAGAGCTACAGACAGTGGAGTGTTTAACTCCACCAAGCTAATGTCATGTTCTTGAGCAAGACCTTTAACCGTTAACTGCTTAACTGTTTTCTGTCTCATTTGAAATTTGCTTCACATAAAAATGTAAGACATTTCTTACTGACTGATTGCATATTGCATTATTACCTTTTTGCTAGCGATGTGCCTTTGAATGTCCTGAGTTTCTTATCCATGCCATTTAGCATATGCAGTAACATTCCTCTGCCAGGAGTGATGCAATTTACTGTAATTATGCATAATTTGTATTCTAAAATGCTGCTGATGTTTTTAATAAATCATGGGTATCAAAAGCCAGCCAACAGTTTCAAACATTTTATCTTATACCTTTTTACTCTGCCGAAAACAAATAAGGCCATACAATGCCAGGTAACTCACCTGTACTTAATATGTGCTCTAGCAGATTTCGTGAGCAGTGTTGAGCCACTGTGCTGCCAGCATGGCCATCATATACCGCAAAGAAGCCCCAATGAGAGAGCTCTCCACCTAGGTGGGGGAAGGAGTTATGGAAGTCCTCCATGTGGGCCCTCCATCCCTGCATACTGCCCAGAGCATAGGTGAGGCCATAGGAGGCACAGCCCTCTTCAAAATACTTGTCTAGTACAGGGCGTTCAAGATAAGGACTGGGGATGACCCCCTCCTCTTCTCCACTCTCCTCAGCTTCAACCGGCTCACCCCCGCCTCCTCCACGTCCCCCTTTAAAAAAAGAGGTGACCCGTTTCTCTGTCTCCTTCACCAGCTGCCGGACAAAAGCTGGCATTTCCACGCTTCCCTTCCTGGATGTTCTCATGCTGTTTGTGATCGGTGTCTAATCCTCAGGCCCTGTTTCCCAGCCTCCGCCCCTATACTGCTCTCTGTGCTTTGGCCGTTGTGTTCAGCCTTGCTGCTGAAGGCCTTTAGATCATGACTGCCTCAAAGACTGATCCTGTTATTCCAAACACCAGCAAATAGTATAATCCAGGAATCTTGCTCCTTAATAATATACCCATCACTTGCTGTGTTCACCTATCCTCATTCGTTACAGTTCTGTACAAATTGCTCTGCTGTTCTCTTCGTCCTGCTCTGTCTCTCAGTGCTATTTCCTTCCCTCTCTTCTCCTGAACCTGTTATTTGCCTGTCGTCTTTCTGATTGGCTGAGCTATTTATGTCCTCCAATCCCTTCCTGCAGTTGCTCTCCTTTCTCTTGTTTTACACACGCATGCACAATTTCTGTGACACTGTCAATGGTTCCTTTTTATTTACTCCCTTTTCTCTGTTTGTCTCCCTTGCCTTTGAACTCTTTCTATTGTTGCAGTTATTGAGGCCATACAGCAGGGTATGTGTGTGTGTCTGTATATATATATATATATATATATGTGCAAAAAAAAAAAAGGCAATAAGCAGAATAAAAATTTTGATCAAATCAATATTTGGTGTGTCCACTATTTAGCTTTCGCTTCATACTTTTGCTCTCTTTGTACACGTACAAAATCTGGGATTTTGTAAGACCATAATTGGTGTATGTTTAACCAATTATACCAAGCATTTGTAGGTTAAAACACAGTCATAAAAATAAATAAAAACAGCTGTGTAGGAGGCTTACAACTGGGCGAGGAACTACGAAACTCTGCTAGGAGAGGTTGTGAAAGATAGTTTCATATCACAAGACATACACACTATGACTAGACTAAGCTCAGCAACAAGACACAAGGTAATTATAATGCATCAGCAAGGTCTCTTCCCAGAAAAGATTTTAAACAGACTGGGGTTTTAATATGTTCTTTTCAAGCTATATAAAAAAAAGCACAAAGAATAAGGCAGAGGACTGTAGATGCGTGGTAGGCCAAGGAAAATCAATGCAGCAGATAAAAGACACAACATGCTTACTTTAACATCGGAAGATGTCCAGTAGTGCATTAAGCAAAGAACTGGCAAAAACTGGTAGGACCATGGCACAGCCATCTGTCTGGAGAAGTCTGGTCAGAAGGGGTCTTAATGGAAGGATTTTGGCCAAAAGCCATATCTTTGACATGGAAACAAGGCTAATGCACAAAAAAAACATATAAACCGGGGTGCAGTAAAATGGCAGTAGGTGTTCTGGACTGGGTTTGCAGAAGGGCTGGAGCAGGTTACACTAATAAGTGTCTGAAGACAACAGTGAAGCCTGCTGGATGTTTCCTGCAAGTTTGGAGCTGCATTTCTGCAAATGGAGTTGAAGATTTAGTCATGATTAATGGTGTCCTCAATGCTGAGGAATGCAGACAGATACTCCATAATTCAGGACCTTCAATGAACCATCTGATTTGTCTTAAATGTATTCTGCAGTAGGACAGTGATCCCACACATACAGCCAAAATCATTAAGAACTATTTTCAGTGTAGAGAAGAACAAGCAGTTCTAGAAGTGATGGTTTTGTATCCCAAAGAGCCCTGATCTCAAGATCATGGAGTCTGTTTGGAATTACAAGAAGAGAGAGAAGAATTTGAAGCAGCCAACCTCCACAGAATATATTTGAAACAACCTATATTGTATAAATATATATACAAACCATAATGTGGACATAATTCATGGACCTAATAATGACCTTATAATTAAAAATAACCAATCTTTTAGAAACCACACATATACTCACTATAAAAAGGAAGTCCAAAGAAAAAGCAAACATGTTACTTAATTAAACAACATTTGCTGCTGTACGGTTAGAATTTTAAAGATTTATTTATAGACAAAAAAAACTAAAATCACTAAGCTCTAAGTGATTAAGCATGTGTTATATAAGATGCATCAGAATCAAATTTATTCAAGGAGCACGTACTGCAGCTGTGAACTGCATCCAGCTTGAGGTTTATTCAGACATAAAGATGCTATTTTTGGACATGTCCAGGCTATTTATAGCCATCTGACTCATCTCTGTGGACTGATACTGGAAAAAGGGTGCACTGAAAGATTATTGTAATGCACATAGTGCCATAATAGATTATGACCATGTAGAGTTTGTACTGATTATAGGAGAGTTGATCCTTCCATCCATCCATGTTCAATAACATAAAGTTGACAGGAGAGCATGGATTTTATAACATAGGACTTGGGACACAATGGCAAGAAAAATGTTAATATTAAATATGTACTTTTTGTGAATTTGTAAACATTTTCAATTGTCTTGAATATTAATCTGACTATTTCTCCATTTCAATTCTGTTATATATATATATATATATATACATAAAGTTGACAGGAGAGCATGGATTTTATAACATGGGACTTGGGACACAATGGCAAGAAAAATGTTAATATTAAATATGTACTTTTTGTGAATTTGTAAACATTTTCAATTGTCTTGAATATTAATCTGACTATTTCTCCATTTCAATTCTGTTATATATATATATATATATATATATAAAGTTTCAGTTTTGTTATATTTGATATACAATTAACACAGCCCACAGCTGAACAAAAAACATCTAACACATAAAACAGGTGTTTTCTTTACAGTACATATTGATTATCTAGGGTATTTTAAACTATACATTTCCATATTGGCCCATATTTTGGGTTGTGTTAATATCAACAATGCATGGATTAATATTCAAACCTCAGATGCACTTCTTATCGTGGAAAGTCTTGAATCGTATTTTACAATTTCTAACTCAGAAAATAGTGTCTACATTTCCTTAAAGTGAACTTGATTTATTCATCTGAATAAGGTGCCAAGAAAATCTGCAGAATATGAATACTGTCCTCTTATATGCCAACATAACTTGAGAATCTCTAACTTTGAATGCAAGATGGAAATAAGTTGTGGTTCAATTGAGCAAGTCATCACTGAAAAGACAAGACCATTTAAATGTTTATTAATTATTAATGACTGGCATTTAATCTTTTACCAACAACCCTAGATAGTCATTGATTAGCTGTTATAAAGCACTGGAGCTAGGGATTCAAGGCCTCTCTACACACAGGCACATTTTGAAGTCCTAGAGCTCTGAGTGGCTCTGGGGAGAAGAAATAGGGAGTGGTTTTTGTGTGTAACAGCATGTGGTGTGTGTGTGTGTGTGTGTGTGTGTGTGTGAAGATGGGGTGTCCAATTGGTGGGGGATATAATTAGGTCTGGTCAGCTCTTTACTGCTGACAGTGCTAGGGGTGGCCAAAAAAAGCCTGCTGGGTCTGAGGAGTGCAGGGAGGAAAGGGGGTTTGGCGTGAAAACAGAAGAAATGGCCAGCAAAGGTGAGACACATCCACCCGACCCAGGAACTGTAACCAAACTCACATAATATATCGAGAATTATATAATGCTTTTGTGATTATAAGTGTAGTAGCAAGTGAAGGGGCTTTTGGCAGCACTTTGGCAGGAGTGTTTAGCGGAGCTACAATAAGACTGCTGACGGGTCAGTTCATCACAGCGGGCTTCCTTACAGGATATTGGCAACCAGAAGGGAACTGATGGATGGATTACCTCTAAGCCTTGGGCTCTTGAATATACTGTGCTTCTTTTGAATGTAATGTTTAAGTAATGGAGTTGAAACCCTGTCTTTGACCTGTTTCGGCTGTGCCACCAGATGACTACTTGCAGTGATTTAATCTGGTCCAGCCATGTTAGCCTAAATTAAGGGGTTTGTCAGCAAGGCTGTGAAACGTATGTTTCATTGTGTATGTACGTTTCCAGGAGCTTGTGCTTGAACAGCGATTCACCTGTGCTTGCTATGGCACAGGCACCTGTTTGCTGAATAATCACAAGCAACAGCTGTTTGGATCTGTTATCTTAATGTGAAGTGCAGAGATATTATTGGTACTTTGCACAGAGCTGCTGTACTATGTACCTCTACACACTTATGAATTCAAAAGAGCATCTCTTAATTTGTTGTTGCTGTCTTGTTTTATATATATTTGCCTCTCAGGCTCCACGTGGTTTCATTCTAACATTACAGTACATGAAAATGTGGGCTATAAAAAAAAAGGATGAGAATGAAAGAGTGTTATTTTTTTGAAGGCCAGATAAAGTATACTTACATACAGAGAGCCTCTAAAGTTGATTGTTTGTTTGTTTGCTTGTTTGTTTGTTTATTTGTTTGCAATCACCATAATCCATTTGTACAATTCCAGCATTTTGAAATTTTGAACATACTCAATATGAAAGTCTGAGGACTGATCTTGAGTACTACACTGCGAAGAACTTTAGCAATACTACTGTCCAATTTAATACGGAAAAAAATAAAGACTAGACACTAGAACAGCAAAATGTATTAGACACGTATTATAATTATTTTGACCACGGCACTGATTAATATTTAATTTCTCATTGTACAGAAGTGCAGCTGCAAATCATAGACATAATATTAAAGTTTTCATATTAATAAATATTAATGCATTTCATACTTCCTATAGTAAAAGCTCATTCTCAGAGATGGATATAGTGAACATTCCAAGTGTGGATGCATTTATTTATTCTGAGCTTTGACAATGAAAAAGTAAAGGTAACTTAAGATTTTCCAACTGGTGAAATTCTTTAGGTCAGAACTTTTCAGGTCAGAACTCTTTTCATTGTTTCAGTAACATGAAAAGCTGAGTTTTACTTTTTATTTGTTTGTTGTTTTTCTCCTTGTTTTCTTATTAACTTTAAGAAGTCGACGGTGGCAACTGAGTTTACAGTGTTTCTGGAACATATCTGGAAACTACTATATGCAACTGGTTAATATGCTCAGATAAAATACTTAAAACTAATTATAATTTGGTATTCTAGAAGACCAAAAACTCTACCCTTACATGTTAGTAAGTACACTGTCCACTTAGACCAGGATATCATTCTGAGCATCCTTGCTTTTCTTTAATTAATATAATGTTTGCCATTCAGAATTTCTTCTTTTCTTCTTATCAGTGGTGGACCTGTTGTATTGGCGAGATGTAGGAAAAACAGGGCTGGTCTTTACAGGGCTGGTGGTGGGCTTAGCCTGCCTGTTTCAGCTCAGTGCCATCTCTCTGCTGTCTAACCTGGGCCTGGGCATCATGGCCTTCACCCTCCCTGTGCGGCTCCTCTTCAAAACAATGGACCTGGTCCGTCTTAATGATGGAAGTCATCCCTTTCAGTAAGTATATTCACATCAGCATGGGCTTTTATTATTTATATTTTAGCATCCATAAACAGTTTGTCCATCACTTGACTTTTTTGGTTTGTTTTTAAAGCTATTAAATTTGCAACATGTCATATTACCCAGAAATAACAATGTATCTTAAATATTTTGTCCTGAAAACCATCCCATGTCAAAAACTACAAAGCTTTACCTCTGACTGTTACAAAATACTGACTTCGTCACCATATCAATAATTACACGTTTTTTGCTAAATACTTTTTAAAATATATTATGTGGTGACCCCACATACAACTCTTAGTAAAGTAATAACTTTTAAAAATCAAGAATTCTGTAGTGTTTTCGAATATGGAAGAATTAGTTAGATCCTTTCTGTCACTCAGCAAAATTGGGAGATGAAATCTTATAAATGTCAGCTGATGTTTGGTTCTTCAGATCCTAGAGCTTAATGGAGTTTGGATGAATTCCAGTATATCCTCTTGTGATCTAATTATAGTTTCCTCCTTCTGTATTACTTTGAAGGTTCTATTTGGACGAGGACAACACTTTGACAGATGAGACCACAGTTCGTGTTGTGGAGAAGATTGTGCTCCTGATCGCTACTTTAATCGCAGAGTTGAAGAGACTCGTCTTCATCGACAGTATAATAGACTCGCTGAAGGTCAGAATACATGAGAATATGTGTGCTCTATGCACAGATATATAGCATAAGCTGACCCACTTAAAAAAAATCAAATAAAAATATATAAAACTTAAAAAATATATTTAAATAGGTTACAGTATTAACAAAAATGTGACACACATCTCCAAATGTATCCATAATTATTTTTATAAAAACAAATAAAGTTCCTAGAAAGTTCCTAGATAGACAATTACACTTTTTTATTATATAGTACACAGTTATGGAAGATAATTATTTTTAATCACACTGGTGTCACCCAGATGAGGTTCCCTTTCGAGTGTGGTTCCTCTCAAGACATCTCCTTCATGTCATCATTATGTCAGATTCTCCTTTTCTACATCCACTTGGTCTTGCTCATTAATTGTTAAATTTGAGTTATTATTAATTTAAATTACTTTGGTAAGTTTATTAGGCTAGTCATAGCATAGATAAGTAGAAAACATAAAATAAAAACTAAAGAAAAACTGGTAGAATGAAACACTGAAATGTACTTTAGCTACATTTGGTTTTTACTCATATAAGCTTCATTTTATTATGGAAAGTTTTAAGTGTTCATAAACAAAGCTTTCTATGAACCAGGTTTGTAAACAGGATCATCAGGGTCATTAGCTGTAGTTATGATATTAAGATAAATATATAAACTAGAGTTTTGGTCACAAGGTGAAACTCAATATTTTTTGTTAGTTCACTAACATCTTTATTTGCTGTAAAGTGATGACTGAAGTGGCTTCTAAAAATAGCACACATTTTAGATATTTTTATTAGCTAAATTAAATGATCTGGCTGTAATTTAAGTTTTATTTACAATCCTTGAATTTATATGTGTATACTGTACCAAAATAATATATGAGTAGGGAACATATGCCAATAATAATAGAAATATAGAAAGTAATTAAAATATAGATGCTCTTAATTTTGCTCCCCAAACTGATCTAATATTTGGTATATATTTATGTTTTATACATAGTTTATTGTGCTGCTGTACCTGTTGACCTACGTTGGGGTAAAAGCCAATGGTCTTACTCTTGTGATTTCTGGTAAGAGCTTTTTGTCCAATAATAATTATTTTTACTACACTTTAATTTTATTTATGCAAATGGAAATTTACTTGCTTGCGGTCTTTGCTTTCACCAGGTGTGATTTGTGCTTTCTCTCTGCCTTTGGCATACAGACTTCAGAAGGTAAGATTTAGAGAAAATTAGATTATTAATTATTCATTGTCTTAAACTACTCCTAATATAACTATCAATAATTTTGACAGGACCGGATTGACAGGATAATCTCTGCAGTCCAATCATTGGTGACAAAAACAAAGGAGATGTAAGAACTTTGGTGATGATAATCATACTAACAATTCCAGTGCTGTCCAGTCAAGATTCATGATAAATTCCTACCTGGATGAATGACAGTTAACATTTTGCTACAGCCAGAAATATTTTATTTATAATAATAGTGTATGAAAATAAGATGTTAAAGGTATATTTTGAAGGAAGAAATAATGATCATTTACACCATTTCCCTGGTCAGAAGGCTTTTTTTGCTAATATGTAATTAAACTTTATTTACCAGTTTAGAAGAATTTGAAATTAAACTATTATTAACTATAAATCATTTTTTTGTGACAATCCTGGTGCATTTTAATGTGGACACAAAAACTGTGACATTTTAATTTCTACACAAGAGTTCGCTTTTTACATGATTGATAAAGACACAGAAAGTGTGGATTTAAGTACAACAATGGATTTTTTTAAATGGATGCACCTTTTACCCCATCAGTTCATACTCAATATCACATAATGACAGGCAAAATTGCAAATTTAATACAATTCAAGAAACAGGCACTCTCTTAAATGTATATTCAGTCACTTTATTCACTACCTTGTCTCCTTTTTATTTTAATGAGATTTTATCTTGTCTTTGTTTCCCAGAGTTGAGCTTGTGATGTCATTAGTCAAACCTCCTCCTCCTCCTCCAGCTCCAGCTCCTGTGCCGGCTCCTACAACCAAATCCAAACTCAAGACCAAATAATGAGACTTATGATTGGGATGGAGAGATGGCAGCGAAAAGGACACTTAGTCTTATTGTACTGTTATGGTTGGGAGGTATTATTGATGTTGGAAAACATAAGAAGTGGAATGAGATCAATTTCTATATGGTGCTAGAAATGTGCTGGAATTTATTACAGTAGTTCTGCAGCTGGTCTCTAAGTCAAGTGCAAAAAAAAATCTAAAATTAGTGAAAAAAGGTTCCTTGTTGGAACATGCAAATAATTTATAGTGTAAATTTACTGTAACTATTGAATTAAAGAAATCATTTCTAATGGCAGGCTTCTATGTGACTTTAAAATTGCTTTGGGCTTAATTTCTGATGCAACATTATCACATGTGTAAAGGATAGCATTACTGTGGCATAGCTCCAGGTTTGATCCTGTCACTATCTGTGTAGAGTTTCTGGGTTCTCCCAGTGTTTTTGTGGGTTGTCTGTATTTTCCTGTTTCCTCCCAGAAACATGTAGGGAGGTGTGAATAAGTTTGCAAACGTGTGTGAGTTTGTATAAGTAATTGGTGCCCTGTGATATACTTTAATGTTTAATGTTTTCAGGATAGCCTCCAAATCCACAGTGACCTCAACCACAATAAAGTTCTTACTGAATGAAATATTTATCGTTTGTTATCTTGAAAAGCATTAGCATTAGCATTAAATAAGCATTAGATGTAAGTTCCGTTATTTATATCTCAAAATTAGACCCTGATTTCATGGGTCTAATTTATTCTTTTTTTTTTTGATGAATTCTTATATTCTTCTATATAGATATCCACAACAGAAGGTTTCCTATTCAGAAAAGTGATTGCTTAGGAATGCTAAGGAATTTGAAAGAATCCCCAGAGAAGCGCTTATCTATCTATAAACATATTTAGTATATGTTTAATTTATTGGTTCTGGTAACTCAGTCATTAATTTTCCACACTGGTGAGTTGGAAGGTTTATGGAATTCAAATTCTAAGGAGACACTTAAAAAAAGCTAAGAGCTATGCAACATGCCTTAGGGAACCCTTATACTGTAGATTACTGTCCAAAAATGTTGAAGGTTATTACAGTAATGTGAGGAAAGTAGGACACCGCCATACTGTGTTCTTTCCACTAGAGGGCAGAACAAGACCATGCCATTTTCAACAAGCAAGCACAAATTGTTGCGAATTATTATTATTATTATTATTATTATTATTATTATTATTATTATTATTATTATTATTATTATTTGGCATAATGGAGTATGACTGTCCATGGACAGTTTAACTGAAAAGTACAACAATGTATTCATTTCCATATTCATTAAGATGATTACCTGCCATTACATCTGGTCTGCTCCTACTGTATTGAATTATCCCTGATAAATTACAAATGTCTTTTTCTTGGCAATTTACCAGGTTTTGCCTAACAATTTCCAGACAATTTGTGTTGTATCTCTGAATTTGCTATAGTATGTGGGTGTAACTTGCATGCCGTTGCAATAAAATAACGAGAAAAAAAAAACAAGAAAAAATGCATCTTGTAAGTTTACTGAGAAACCACAAAGTAGAAACTGTTCTGCAAAATTTTCTGTATTAAAAGAGTGTATAGCTTCACCTCAGACATTTAAATACTGTTATTAATCTTAGATTATGAGAAGTGTCTGCAGTACAGGTCCCTATCCCCTTAATAGAGAAACAATACTTAATGCACATTATCATATGCTTATGATATATCATGCAGCTGAGTCTACTGTAAAAGAGTACCAATTAAACTTAAGCTTTTGGGAGTTAAAAACTGTAACTGCCATTTTATCTTTTAACACCAGCTCAGAATGGTTGATGGGAAAAATAGAAGAGTTATATTGTTGTCACAGTTTTATTTGACAGATTTAATACAAAGGAGCCACTGTCTGTTAGTCAAAATCTTATATGAAAAGTTTTACACTGATATTTATATTTAAAGATTTATCTTTGACATGACCATAAAGTATCATTGTCTCTTTATTGAAGATTGGTTAATACTGATATGTTGGTCCTTGTGTCCAAATAAGTAGTGTACCAAGAATCAGACAACAATGATGTCATGTCTGTGGTGTTTAAAAGCAAACTAGGAGCAAGCCGCTACCCCACTAGCACAGAAGAAACATTCGTTATCCATTACTTTATAAATATATGACTCCAGAGCTTTTGTTTCCAACCTCAAAGCATGCCTGTGCACACTGCATGAAGTTGTTTCTAGAAGCAGACTTGTTCCGGGTAACTTTAAGAGTGCCCTTGTCTCTTAATCATTATTGATCTGTTGTGTGAGAGGTGAACAGGCTAATGTAGAATTCTGGTCAGGTACTGTCAGATTGGATGCTGTCCAAGCAAAATTCACCCAACTGTGCACGAGCACAAGGACAGCCTCTCAGGAGCAGGAAATATAGTGCAGATTCATCAGCCATCATTTAAAAGGTGAGATGTGAATCTTGTATTTGTCTGAGAATTTGATGTTACAATTTACAGTAAGGATATTAAATGACATTACATCTCGTGAAAAAAAAAAATGGCTGGCAATCGTTTAACATCATTAATCAAAGGAACTATTTCAAAGAGTTTTTAGTTCCTTATATGTGGAGGAAACCTGAAGCATGGAGCAGATCAGATGTGTCATTTTATCCATGAGGAGATCCCGTCAGATCACCGTGCCAGCATTTCTGGGGTTTGTGGCTTTTTAGAGCCAAAGGGTGGAAATACTATCGGGAGGTACGTCAGCATGAACAAGATCCGTTTCTCGTCCTTGACCAGAAACATCTGCAACAAGAAGAAATAGTGGGAAAAACAAACAAAACCGTGCTTCATCCTTTGCAATGTTGACACATATATTTCCACATAAACATGTACATACCTACTGCCTCTCACACACACACACACACACACACACACACACACACACACACACACACACACACACACAAAAACACACACAGATGTGCATGGGCTGACTTTTGGCTAAAACACTTCTCCACATTAATTACCTGATAATAGATTACATCAAACAGGCACAATACACAAACACACTTTTGTGTGACCATTATTATGTTTATGTGCATGTGGACTCTAAAAGGAATCCAATCCAATGCCATCCCAAAAGTTTATAGTTATGTAAACACAAACATTCACAGTGATTGAACAAGGTCAGTTATTTACGGACTAAATAACAGTGCGGAAAAATAAGGATGAACGGAAACAATAACGGGATGGTGTGATGAAACAGAGTGACTGTTTTTTTCTATAGAAGCACATCCTGAAGTGCTTTTATTCTAACCACTGCAGTGTACAAAGCACTGACCCTAGAGTCTCCTTCTGTTATTGTTAAATAAATGACCCCTTCACCATAATTTTAGAATTTCACCATATAAACAACAAACATTATTCTTTGTTCGGTCCTTCCTTTAATAATCTCACATAACAGTATTATGTCTTTAGATGTTAGACCTAAGAAGGTCACATGCCAGCACCAACAAGCTTCCACTGCTGGATCCATCTATCCATCCATCCATCCATCTATCTATCTATCTATCTATCTATCTATCTATCTATCTATCTATCTATCTGTCTATCTGTCTGTCTATCTGTCTGTCTGTCTGTCTGTCTGTCTGTCTGTCTGTCTGTCTGTCTGTATGGCTCTCTGTCTATCCATCTGTCCCTCTGTCTGTCTACACTTGTACAAGAATAAAAGTACATCTGTGAAAATGAAAGAACTGTGAGTTTGAGTATTAGGACATAATAATAACCATCTGGTTTTTATTATGACAGAATTGGGTAAAACTCAGATGAACTACACATGACATATTACACTGTATATTATTTATTTATTTATTTGCAAAAATCAAGCAGAATGCAGAAACCATGTGTTACAGTTTTTCTCAGTTGCTTTAAAGCATTTCTCAGATCAGGAATAAAATTCTCAAAACTACTTGTTCAACATCCACATTATTTAGTCACTTGTGCTCATCATAAGAACATTTCTTGTTGCTTTGATCAAATTGTAAATGCTTTTGTACATTCATTTAATCGATTGTGTACAAAGGTCTGCTGTTTCCTACATTATCAGTTGTTCATGTCATGTTGATCAAAATATCAACATAGTCTCAACCCCTAAAACATCTAACATCTTCATTGCATAAGTCATTGAGTGCAATATGGTTAAACCAGTTGTCAGAATCTGTCATCTAAAATTTATATTACATTTAGTGACATTCAATTTCTATGAATCTTGAATGTCACTAATAAATGGCATCAAATCAACCAATAATCAACTAGTTTTCTTAAACAGGTCAAAGGTGAATCCTGTGAACCTTCATTTGGAGAATGTATACAGACAAAGCAAAACAAGTAATTATAAATTCTGAAAATGGATGAACAACTAAGAAACAAATGAACACTTGTACAGTATAGTAAAAGTGTGAATCTCGTCCAGTTTATTGAAATCAATATAAATCAAATATGCAAAATTTTAATTTGTACTGCTGAAATTCATAGATGCCATACAAAAAAAAATAACATTTTGTGTATTTTCAGTCACTGTGATCCAAACCATAGTTTATATCAAGAAATCCTGAAGCTGTGCGCCGTCATACTGACAACATGCCTAAACATTTTGATGATTTTGTTTGTGAACATTGACAAAGGGACTTTTCATTCTGATGGGAATTGACACAAATACTTACTTTTGAGAGATGAACTAAGGATTTTGAGAAAAGTACAAGCTTTTGAACGAAATCCAATGTTTTGTGCTGTTTGTATAAATTGTTTTGAGAATGCACTAACTGATTTGCAAATATTAAGGATGATTTGAGAAATGCTTCAAAGCAGCTGAAATTTTTTTTTAAACTTCAGTAGTTTTTTTAGGGATGCCTTTAGCAATAATAATGAAGTAATTGTGCTCTGTATGACCATTAGTCACTCACATCATTGCAACGGTATTTTTGGTCATTCTTCTACAATGTTGCTTCTGTTCAACAAGTTTTTTTATGCACAGCTCTCTTAAGGTCCTGCAACAGTTTTTTTTGGTTGGGTTGAGGTCTGGACTTTTAACTGGGTCACTGCAAAATGTTGATAATTAATTTTGGCCAAGCTTCAGCTCTCATATAGATTGCTTTACATTTGACTCTAGACTACTTTGGCCTTCTCAATGATTGCAAGCTTTCCAGGTCCTGTGGCTGCAAAACAAGCCTCAATCATCATCCATCCTTCACCATGCTTGAAAGCTGGTAAGAGGTGTTTGTGCTGATATGCTGTGTTACACAGTATTTAACTGCTAATTAATTTTATTAATTTAACTCCTAAAGAGTTGAATTTGACTCTGTTTCAGATAACATTTGGTCCCACTCGAAATCAGAATTTACTCTTTGGTCAGTGTCAAGTTTTTAGAGTTAATTCTACTCAATATTGTGTAAAAAATAAAAATGAAATGTGTAAAAGTATTTAACACTGTAGGTTAATCACACTGTTAAGAGTAATATAATTACACAGTATAGAGTTAATTTATCCACAATTTCACTTTAAAAAGAAAAAAGACACGTTCAGGGTAATATTTACTTTTAATTTCTCTACAGTGTTTTAAAAAATATATAAATCATAAGATGCAGGGTTACTGAATTATAGAACTATAAACTACTATCCAAATAAAAACAAGCACAATAACACTAGATTACAGAACCCACAATTTATTGTAAACAAATAAAGCATTTCAATGTCTGTACATTGCCTTGTCTTTGACCAAAACATGTATAACATCATAAAAATGTTTACCAAAAAACCTGAGCATCCTTCTTGACCACACTTCAGAAAAACCCTCTGATTTCCCCTTAAGCCACTGCTTGCAAACATGGACAATCACTTGTTGAGGTCTTTATTGTCGGAATCAGATTTATTTAACCATTTTTATCCACACAGGTTTCTCAGGTGTTTGTTCAGTCTCTTGTCATTTCAAGACTGGACTACTGCAACTCTCTGCTGGCAGTTCTACCGCTAAATACACACACACCACCCAACTGCTGCGCTCCTTTTACTGGCTTTCAAATAAAAAATTTGGGGAGGTGAGGTGGTGAAATAAAATGACAGCAAAAAATGCACAGGAAAAAGATATTCCAGTTGTCCAATACAGAGGTGGTAATGAAGTACAAATACTACCACTGATGTATCATTTCCTAGCTCTCACACACCACAGATGTAGGCATTGCCATCTTTTCTCTGCTTGTGTTATTTATGGTGGATGTCTAGCCTGGATACATTCATTAGGTAACAACATTTTTATTTAGTTTTGCATGAATATATTAATTAGAGCTGTCAAAATTAAGGTGTTATTGCAAATTGATTTTAATGGCACTCATTTTATTAACACAAGATTAATACAGAGCACATTTCTGTTTGACCATTTTTATAAAATATATAAATAAATAAATATAAAAGAGGTGAAATTAAAACCTTCAGCAAAACACACGTTTATTCACTAAAGCCTTTCTTTAGTCAAATAATAAAAAAAAAACTCCAACATAAAATCGTTTTGAAGCAGTAAACATTTGTTTTACTGATTAACCCTATGGCGTGCTTTCTGTCTCTTGGTCATCTCTCTTTACAGACACATAAATAAAACAACCAGAATCTTAGTGAATACATGCCTCACAGACATAATACAACATTTACAAGAATTTTTTTTTCTTCATGCTCTATCTTGAGTATGGTTTCACTAATAACAAACAATAAAAATAAACATTTGCATAAAGCATCAATATTTGTTAATGCCCATGTTGAGTAGAGTATTGAAAACATGAAAAGTATTAATTTAAAATACATTTAAAACAGATGAAACTGTGCGATTAAGTTACCAGTTGCCAGTTACCAGCAGCATGACACTCAACTTTATTGTTACCTACTAAGGGACCACAAATTAAAATTAGCCATTTGCTAAATTCGAAACAATGCATCAAATAATAACATTTATTATAAAATTGTACATGGTCCATTTCAGATAAACTTTAATTAAAAAAATAAAATAAAATAAAATAAAATAAAATAAATAAATAAATATATAAAAAAAAAAATACTAATAATAATAATAATTTTTACTAGAGTATTTTAAAAATGAGTATCTGTACTTCTACTTAAGTGAAGCATTTGTGTACTTTTACCACCTCTGGTCCAAGATGGCTGACTTCATAACATTCAAGTGTTCAGCTACACTGTTGTGTTTTTCCCAAATTGTGTGCTAAACCACATCAATATTTACAGTAAAGGTCTTGGCAATTTCAGACATCCATCACTTGTTTTCTATATTCACTTCATAGTTAAAGTGCCAGCAGACAGACAGCAAACATCCTCACAGATAATGCTTAAGGAAAAAAAAAAAAACATAGTGTGCATAAATTCATTTCTCTCTCTCTCTCTCTCTCTCTCTCTCTCTCTCTCTCTCTCTCTCTCTCTCTCTCTCTCCCGAGCCTATTAGAACTCAAACCACACCAGATGTACCTATGACATTTATATTTCGGAGTCCGAACTGTCTAGACACCCACTAACAAAGAATAATGTCTGCTATTTTTATGCTTCTCTGAAGAACATCTCTCTTATCATCCACAGTGGATGATAAATAGGGAGGAGACTCATAAATTCTGATTACAGACAAAAAAGCTGAGTGGAATATTTGAATTCCAGTAAAATATGCTTTAATATAGACCATAATATACTTTAGAAAGTCTTTGTAAAGACTTAAATGCTAGATATTTAAAAATACTGTAAAGTAAGATCATAAAAGGGAGAGCAGATCTACTGTTTGAATTGAGAATTTATTTAAAATATTATTTTAAATTCAATAAAATCTTTAACAGACAGTTGGATACTTGTGAATCTCTTACCAACAGATTTACATGATAATCTCTACTATGTGTATAAGAGAACACACAACAGTCCTGTCTCCACCAAAATATTCCTTTCTTGCTAGTCTTAGTAATATGCAATATGATTTTAATGCATATGCATAAAACCGTAATAAATAAACCTTTCACATCTGGTTTAAAAACAATTATGTAAAAACAGGAGAAAAATGATCTGATATTATATTCAACATGGAAGAAATAACCTGTTGGCCTCTCTTGGATTATTTGATGAACTGTACAGTCACTGTGGGAGGCAACACATTAATGAATAGAATACGAGAATAAGCAGAATACGATGTGAGTAGAGTGAGGATGTAATTCATTAAAACATTTTAAAACAGAAATTCCACCTATAGTATTTATTGTATGCCACAAACCCAGTTTGGTGGGATTGGATTTATATGGAGTCGTGGAGTAATTTCACCACTTGCAGTTCCTTTGAAGTGATTTTATTTTCTGTTCTGTTTAGTTTGATAAACCCTGTAGTTGTTTGATAATTCTAGTCATCTGGATCGACACATTTGTCATTTTGCAATCAGATGCTGACTGTTGTGCTGGGGATAAAAGCATTTTTCAATTACCAAGAAAATGTACATAAAAATCAATGTTAAAGTACACAAGTACAAGAATAAAGCCATTTTTATAATTATACATTACACATGCAATGATTAGTATGTTTTAACAGTCTAACTTTAGATTGCCAATTAAATAAACAGAACAACATAAACACACGTGACACACTCATCCAGATTCATAGACATAACAACCAGCAGAAACTTATTTTCCTGTGTTCAATGTACTGATTTTTTTTATCATTGAAGCGCCATCTATTATAAAAAGTATGTATATAGAGTGACATGCTATTATATGGAAAGCCTACAACTTCTAAACATATGTTGGTAATTTCAGGGTAAAAATTTGTGATTCCTAATCTCATTCCAGCGATTCACCTTTAAGTAGTGGAGTTTTAACCAAATTATTTTAATTTCAAGAGCAGACACAGAGGCAGTTACAATTACAGTAAATACAAAATAACCCTAGTGTTCAAGCTTGTTAAGTTCTGTCAATGGTCCACCCCTTGCACATTTGGAGCTCTAAGACAATTACATCAGCACTGGATAGTAAGGAAGCCAGGGTGACTCTGAGCAGAAGCAAAGGATGAGGCCCTCACTATAGCCTCCTCATTAGTCTAGTAAATCTCTTGTGGTGGTCATCCCCTCATTGTACCCCAGTCCCTTTCACAGCTGTAAATCCAGTTCCTTGGGATTCGAGCATGGCAGGTGTCCAATATGGCTGCTACAGACTGGGTCCCCAATGAAACTCAGCTATGGGAGTGTTGTAAAGATGTTAGACAAACACCATTAGAGACTTGTAGAAAAAGTTTAAAGTTGATAGCCTGATATCATACATACATTTAATAAAAGTCACTATCCTCCAGGTAGATAATGCAAAAACCTTGGGTTGTTTTTACAGCTTAACAGTTAAAGGCACCCCTCAATACAGTCTCCAAGCAGAATTAATCGATAGTGACATTATTTTTTACAAGCCCATAGAAACATTTTTCCCCTCTTTCCCACCATTTCTTAAGATTCCATGACCTGCTCAAGCTGACTAACATCTCCCCAATGTCTTACATATTACTAGGTTGTTGAGAGTAATTTACTCTTTCGTTGACCAGGACAGACATTTCTGGACTGCTAGAGAAGAAGAGCAAGGGGCTGAATACCTACTACCACAAATAATGTTCCCAGAGGTAACATCCTCGGAAGATACTACTGTGAAAAATATGTATGCTATGTTCCACGTTGTGTCTGGAGTCTTGCAAAAAGTGAACTATGTTGGATCCAGAGATGTTTCATTCATCCAAAATAAATACACAATCTCCCACATGAAAATATGGAGAGTGGCATAAGCACCCCTGTAACCCTCTAATGAGTTAAGATGGTTACATTTATATAAAATATAAAACCTCTGCAATGTCCAAGATGACATTACAAAATACCACAGAATATATGGGCCATGTCAGTGCAATAACTGCACTGGAGTCACACCATGGTTCCAGCTCAGTTTGGCATACACTGATGAGATGGATATACTAATGACTTAAACACAACTTAGTGCTTAGTAAGAGAATTTGGGTGAGCACAAACACTTTAATGGGCCCAAGATGGCCTATTTTGGATGTGCAGAGCTTGATATTTTATGGTGGTACTGACACATTTTTATATATCAGTCCTGAACGCATTCCGCAGAGGTGACTCACCAATAGCCAGTGAAACAAACAATGCTCTCATTGAGTGCTTGGGGTATAGTAGTCCTTTTTTCCCCTACATTGAGGCCAGAATAGTTCTGAACGGTCCCCTGTGCCTACCACCTCATTAAAATCCTGCTGTTTCACAGCCCAGGATATGCAGGATGCTGAGCAGATACACTGTTTACATACCTTTAATAAGTCTCATAAGTTCATCTCATTCAGTTTGGAGTCTCCGCAGGACAACATATGTAAACTCCCATGGCAATCCTGTCCCTTCCCCAATTTAAAAATGGCAGCATTCCAGAAAGAATTACATGTCAAGAGATTGTGGAACACAACCAAGTCTAGATGACTATCAGCATCCATCAAGCATTAAATCTGGGTCCCTCTCTATTTGTTCCCAAACCTCAGCTTATTAGAGTCGTATCTGAGCCATGCTAATCAGTCCTCAGACTTAAGCATACTCTGGGGATTTTTTCCACAGCATGGGAAAAATTCAAGCACATGAGAAAAAAGGTATACAGTACACAATAATGTAGTTAAACACAAGTCATATTAAAGCTAATTGCCCCAGTAACAAAATGTTCACATGGTTTATTTGTGTGTTTAATGCAACTGCTTTGGATATAGAATTTTTGCCACATCAACATATTGTATAAAAAAGACAAGTAAAAAATCAGTTGTTAAAAACTGGATTATTAAGTTAATTTTCAAACTCAGCAAAGCAGAAAAATCTAGCCTACTTTCTATGTACATATCACAGAATAGAAAAAAAACAAACAAACATGAAGAAATACACTTTACCTCAGGATATTAATAATTTTCCAATACGAACACACCTCTTGGTGTTAGGATATCATCCTGTGATCTAATAAAAATAAATCAATTTTGGTATAATAAATTCATTAAAAAATCCAATGTTACTGTGAAAATAAAAATAACAGCATAATAATTCATATCAATGAGTTGGGGTTTATTAAATGAAAGCTTTTATTGAAGCTGAAGTGTATTCATATGATTTATTTATGGTGGACATTAAAATATTTGTCACAAATGTAAACCCCTAATATATATATACAACACAGTGATTATATAGTACATAATTATTGTACCTGTTCAGGGCTCCTGATACAAACAACAAGTGAATAAATGATCTCCTTATTTAAAAAAAAAAACAACAAAAAAAAAACAGTAAATAAAAGTGTCCACTTAAGATTCCTGTGAAGAAAGATTTTTCCAGTACGAGTAAATTCAGTTTAAAATTGGAATTAAAATTGTATTGCTTGCACATTATTAAATCATGAAAGCTGATGCAGTGTTTCTAAATATACCTACAGTACATTTGAAGTTCTTGAGTATATGGTTGTCAGATTGAGGTCGTGATTTGATACCATATGATTATACAGAATTAGGAAAACTTGTGTATTATAGAAACTGAAGGAACAGACATTGTAGCTCTTACATGCTAACCTCTAACAGTGTTGCAGTGTGCCAAGGTTGTGCAGTTTTCCTTGATGTCACCTACGGTATCTGAATTTTCATTTTGCATTACAGCATGCTTTGAAATACATGTTATAATTGAAGACTGTATTGAGATGAAGTGGACATTGTGGCTTTGTAAATAGTTGGAATCAGACATAAAGCTCTCTGTGGTTGATATAGACACGATCAGCCCCGTTCTGATGGCATATCCACTCCTGATAGGACAGCGGGTGGTGGGTAGGGTTCTTGAGTTCATGGTGGGTCATCCTCCCTGGTGTTCTGTCCACCTGGCACTTGTCTATCCTGTTAGGCTGTAACAGAGCATCAGCTTGTTAGCATGACAAGGCCTAGAGTAATATGACTAGTATGGTCAGTAACCTACTTCTTGACTGTTTGACTTAGCTTTGTAGAAGTTTTTCCAGTTTTGGTAGCATCAAACGTTTCACAATGTTTGACACTACTGAACCTGTCAAGTAAGATTTAAACAATAAAAAGAGCTATTTAAAATAACAGTTTGTTAAATAATGTTAGAATGTTAAATGTATTAAATACAGCAGAAACCAAAGTGGTAAACATCAACAATCTAAGGTAAGTAGTTGGTAAACAACCAATTTAGCAGTGCTCTTTCAGTACTATGATAAATAATTTTAACAGATTTATACTACAAAAGCTCATTTTTCTTTTACTTCTTAACTCAAATCCACAGGGGTTGACATGATGTAATTGAAAATTTTTGGTTTCCCCCCCATTCTTTTTTCCAAGGCTCACTAGACTGAGGTTAATGAAAGTTCATACAGATAAAGTCGATGCAAATCAAAAGTAACTGCTACCAGAAGTCACTGCTGGTCTTTTACATCCTGTTGCCTGTAATGTCCTGTTAATAACTGGACATAACTGTGACTGGATTGTGATTTTATCCATGATTATTCTGACTGCTGATTTACCTTGAAATGCAGAAGAGTAGTTCTCCAGAACTGGTGTGTACAATGTTTGGATTGTAAAAGTAAATAAAATCTAAATGGCTATGGCCTAAATTATAAATATTGACATTTTTGCTTGATGCCTTTTAATACTTCTGAAAGCATTGAAATGTGTGTTATTCCTTTCTATTCCTGAGGTAAGCTTACATTGGTCTATAAACTACAGTGAAGCTAAATGTGTTCACTAATGTACTCATAATTTGTGATACTGTGTATAAAGTGTACAGGTTTAATGTCATTATGTCCATATGCTCAAAATAATATACAGTACAATTACTCTATAATTGTATATAGTACAAGTATAAATTTAGATGTTAAACACAGAGTCTGTCTTCCTGTGAGACTTAATTATACTTTATTTAAACAAAGTTTTCAGATTCTGTTTTACTTTTATCTTACACTGCAAAGCAACTGTGACTATGTGAGACATGAACATTCATAAGCAACATTTTATGGTCTTGTCATCTCTATCCAAAGTTATTGTGGATAATTTATTGCTTATACTCATAATCATCTTTCACAGCTATGCAATATTCCACAAATGTGTGTGCTGAAATGTGTTGCTTACTACAAATGTGTTGCATACTAGTGCCAGAGGGGGAGGAAAGAATGAGACAGATAACTGAAAATGGTATTCATAAAGGAACAGCTATTGACGAGGCAATACAGCAAAAGGGGGCTGTGAATAGATCATTCTTTGGCACAAAAAAACAAATCAAATTTGTCACAATCATTTTGCTGTATGAGGAAATGCCACTAAGCAGCCCAAGACAGACAAGCACCTGAGAGAAAGAGGCAACTGGGTGCAGGTCCTGGGGGACAGCAAAGGGTCTCTCACTGTACGGCGGAGGTGGCCTGTGTGTCGGAGGCAGATCAATGCTGCAAAAAGGAATGAAATAACATTTAGTGGCTTTGTAAAAACAAACAAGACAGCATGATATAGAGGTCGTGGAAATTTCTTATGTAGAGATTAGGGTGAGGTAAGGCTGCAAAATACTTCTCCTATTATCACTAAGCAATGCAAATATTTTCCTAAACTTGTGTTATGTTAGTTTATTAACCAGGGCTAAAAAGAATGCGCACACCCTCTTTTAGTACTCAGTGTAAAAGCAAAACAGTTTCACTTCCCTATCAGCCCTGACCATCAGTCCATTTGAACAAGAAACAATTACATTTTAAGGTCAATCTTTCCTGTGAAAAAAAAAAAAGTTGCCTGTGCAGAGATTTCACATAGCAGCGTTGGGGTGTTACTGTAACTCCTTATCTACATCTTACTCTCACCCAAGCAGGGTGGGGGACATGGGTTCACTGCTCACGTTCACACCTCACACAGTACGACTCTTGACACAGTGACACATTTCACAAAAAAGCCTGTAGGTCTGTGTGTTAAATCCCACATACTGTAAGCAGCACAAGATATTTTCTCATGCTTCATGAGCTATTAAACAAAACAAAAGGGATTTACTGCGCTGAGGAAACTGTGTGAGAAAGGAAAAGAGAAGGGCGAGCCCATTCTTTTCATGACCAGATAGCTTTTCCTGCTGTTTTACTGTTACTCAACTCACTGCAAGTCAACATTTGTTTATTAGATCACTAATTACACTGCTATTAAATAATTTTCTTTAAGCAATTCCAAATGTCAGGGCTGTAAAATGCAACAATATTTACAATATCAAATCCTTGTGATCATGATTCATGTATTCGGTTATGTAATTTGTTAAACATTTTCTATAATTAATGTCGAAAAAACATTTCCCATCTGCTCAGGCACCTGCTCCTGCAGAGTTATTAGATATTGAATTAAGTGTCACTGTCAGTACTTTTAATAGTAAAAGTTCCTTTTGTGGCACTAAAACAAGATGGGAATCCTTTAGCAGATATTACACATTACAACGCCTGGAAATAGAATTCTCCTAATCTTAATAAAAATGTGAGAAAATTAGTATTAGCTACAATCATGTGTTAGAGATGAAAATGAGGATAACTCTTAGGGAGCTATTGAATCTATGTTTCCCAAGGGTCACTATGTTTAAATGTATGAAGGAATGACATGCAATACTGTTAATTCCACTTCTCACTTACAATGTCAAATGTTATAGCAACTATAAATTATTTGCCCAAAATGTTCTCTCAGAATAATTAATAAAACAAATCCTCTGTCCTCAACACTTTTCTGTGGCAAAAAAACCTAAAGTGACCGCTTTACCTATGTTGTCACATATATTTTCCAAAAAAAAAAACAATTCACAAATGTACAAATAAACATCTCCTCACAGAAAAAGTCACTATATTAATAGTCATATTTTAATGTGTTTCTGTGGTGCATCCACCACATAAGTCCCAATGAATGAGCTCTTACTATATAATCCATTAAATTATCCACGATAATCCATTCAAATTAGTACATGCAAATGTATTTTTACAGCTGCTCTTCTGTCAAAGTTCCAAATGTACATTATTAAACAAAATCTTCTGACTAACCAGATATCAAGGATTCACCAGTTGTATAGGTTAAAATGTATAGGCCTGACTAGAGGCTGATAATTTCAGTCAGGATGATAAGTGCAAAACGTCAGAGAAACCCAAGATAAATAAATATATAACTCATATTGACACAATTAAATCCATATGGTTGTTTGATTAACACAGTGTTCTGAATTTTTCAGTGTGTAACGTGTTTTTTAATTCTCAACCTGCTTGATAAACAGTGAGTACCATCGGGATGCTGATCTCCTGGAACCACTCATCTCTTAAACCTCCTGGATTAAAGTGCAGCTTTTGACATGTTCAATCATGCCATTTCAAGACACTTAATTGCATGGGAAAACTTTTGGCTATATAAAGAACAGCACTGAACTGTTTTTACTTTAAACATGCATGTGATCATGTCACTGAGTTCTTTATTTTATATTTTATTTTATGCTTAGACATAGAATGATGTAATATGGTCCAGAGGTGGAAAGTAAGGAAGTACAATTACATTACTGTACTAAAGTGGATTTACCGGGTATCATAATACTTTACTATTCACTTTTACTCATTAAACTTTTACACAAATATCTGTACTTTCTACTTCTTCCATTTTTAAAACAGGATTATTACTTGTTTTAATCTATTTGATTAAATGTCAATATTTTTTATGTCAACCTATTTTCTATCATTACGAGGCTTTTTCAGTTTACCACTGGTGTATCCTTTTCTGGCTCTCACACACCACAGACATAGACTAGTTTACAAGATAACATTGAGCAGGACAGAAGGCAACAAGAAATATGGCTAACATGGATGAGACAGAGGGAGTCAGTGATGTAAACATGACTAGAACAGAGACATTCCTGATCACGTGATCATCATCATCTTTTCTCTGCTTGTGTTCTATATGGTGGATGTTCAGCCTGGATACATTCATTAGGTAAAAAAATGTTAAATTAGTTTTTAAATAATATAATAATTAGTCACAAATTTTATTAACACGTGATTAATGCAGCATGAATTTCTGTTTGAGCAGTAAAATAAAAAAATAAAAAATAAAAAAAT
>MU551567.1:331628-443172 GCA_024362625.1 Silurus asotus | reverse complement strand
TATATATATATATATATATAAGAGGCGAAGTTAAAACATGCACACACTATTAACAATGTCCTTTCTTCAGTCAGATATTAAAAAAATTTATAATAAACTCCACCGAAAAACTGACATTTGTTTTACTGATGCACCAAGTCTCAAGTCACTAAAATGCTCTATGATGCACACATCCGATAATTTACCCTCTTAACCCTCTGGGGTCCACAAACGCAGTGGCGCGTTCCGTGGCATTTTTTCCTTATAACGACCAAAACAAACTTAAATTACTCTCTTTTTTCATCACACAAATAAGAGCAAAACATCATTTGAATCGGTAAATGGTTTACTTTTATTTGTATACACTGATAATAACAACAAAACGCAGTGCTTTTGTAAAATAAAATAAGAATAGACAGGGGGTGCTCTCTGCCATCTCTGTCTCTCTGATATCTCTCTTTACAGACACAAATAAAACAACCTGAATCTCAAAACTCGAAATATTCTCTGAATACGTAATCCGTATAAAAGTTAGAAGAAGTGCAGTATCACCTCATTAGCCATCCGTGTAATGGCATGATGATTAGGGTATTAAAAACTTGAAAAGTATTGATTTAAAGTACATTTAAAACAGATAAAAATTTGTGATTAAGTTGTGATTAATCATGAGTTAACTCATTACAATTATGTTATTAATCACGATTAAATATTTTAATCGATTGACAGTCCTTATATTAATATGACGTATTTCATTGTTTTGCAAATGACATACAAAGTTACATAAACAAATCATAAACAAATAAAATTTGACTGTAATGTATTAGAATTTCTTAGTAAAACAAAGACTATACACATAGACTTAGACCTTACCACAGTGTCTGCAACAATATATACAGTTATTCCCCATTTATTGTGGTGGTTACATTCCAAAACCGCGATAAAAGGACGCCGCCCCAAAAATGCTATTTTATGTATACAGTACTGTACTGTATTAATATAATAATTAATTTAATAATGAATTATATTTTTATTAATACATTTCATTATTTCAAATTCAAATTTTATTTGTCACATACACAAACATACAGAGTACGATATGCAGTGAAATGCTTTGTATGACCGTCCGACATTTAAGCTTAAAAAAAAAAGGAATAGAATATAAGGATAAAAAAATAAATATAAGTAGATAAATAAAAAATTATAAACTATAGAAAATATAGAAAATATATGTATATACATATAGACGTGGACGGATGCGTATGGCAGATAGTACAAATAGTACAGTACAAATTATAATGATTAAATGATTGTCCTTAAAGTGTCCATGTGCAGCATGGTCTGGTATAAAATAACACTGTGCTGTGCAAGCCAGAGTTGAAGTGACAGTCCAGAGTTAAGGTGTCATATAATATTACAACATAATACTCCCTAAAAACAAATCCCTATAAATTTTTAGGATTATCTTGCTCTCCGCGATCAGCAAAACTAATTGTGGCAAATGCAATTCCGCGATAAACAGGGGGCGCGAGATGTTGCGGGGGATTACTGTAACTCCTATTCTACATAGGTGTACACTGGTTTTCCCTGTACACTCTTTCTGATTATAAAATCCTTATACATGCCAACAAACTTGCACATGAATTAGCACCACTTTTATGGTCGCCTTCAATTTTATACTTCTCACGTTCATTTTTCTTTGTCAAGGGAATCTCAGGTAACCTGGACCACCTGATAGAATGTTAGAACCACTTAAATTAGAAGACAATACCACTAGCAACCATTTTAAAACTTTCAAAAACAACAGTGATGATTTCAGATTTCTTTCTTCTCAGCAGAAACAAAGGAAATTCAATTTAATATAGTAATATTCATCTTTAAACAGCACATAAAATAATTCAAATGCATAAACATTATTTTGAGAATGTTGTTATATATTTTATATACTAGGCACATCTGCACACTTCATTACTTTTTCCAGTATGAAGTATCAGATCAGATATCAGATTTGTGTTTTGTTGGGACATAATGTGTTGTTATTTTTTCTTTATATTTATTTTTATATTAATGATGTTTTTCAAAGTTTAATGCCAATACTTTGCTATCCCACCACTTGCAGAGCAAGACAAAGAATCATAACGATTAACACAATCACTTCCTTTCTGTTTATTTAAAGAAATTGATGGGTGTAGTCTGCCTGGCTACAGGTTGTCTAATTTTTTCCAGATGACCTATGGCTGGAATGTGGAGTTGCTATTAGCATTTTATCAGCAATAAAGCCACATTCCCAGTAAGTCCCGCTACTATCTTAGCAAATGCCGCTGCAAAGGCTATCTCCAAATTTGCACCAGTGTTTCAAGTTACAGTAATCTTCAAATACAAATCTTGTCTGATTTCATGAAGTTGACACTGGAGAAGTTGTAGTTCATTCTGGCCAGTTTGATCCACACAAAGAAATATGCCCCTTTATGATACTTATGGATTTAGATGCATTTTATGCAGTCATTGTTATTGCTTCATTTAAAAGCAATACAATTTTTGCTGTCAATTTTTACTCTTGTGAAACCAAGAGTCTTGTGAACTTATAAAACAACCTTCAAATAACCTTCAAAACACACATTCCAATGGATAATGCCTTCCAAACATAATACAACTGTCACCAGATCAGTTCAAATGCACGTTTCAGATTTCATTTCTGTCTTGATTTAGTTTGAGAAAGGCAGTTTATGGCCTTCTTTCTCAGCACATGTAAACATTTTGCCACCATAAAGTTATTAGGATCTTTGAGACATTTGTAAGCTTGCTGTTAATACTTTACTTTTTCATGCTTCCAACCTAATGCTTAAATGTGCCAAACTCCTCCTCAATCTGCTTCCTTCTGCCTCTTCCTTCCTTTCTTTTCTGCTCTGACATTCAGCAAAATTTAATGGAACCAACAAAAAAAGGGTGGGTTCAAAAACTGCTGGTTAAATCTCATCTAGGCTTCTGTTTATGATCTCCTAACTTTTAAGACAATTATTGGGTCAACACTGTCCTGACCTTAAATTCCAAGGATGCCTAAGGCACCCAGAGATGCTTCTATTTGCCCTTACAATTCCTTGATGCCATAAGGAGTCACGCTCTGAGTGACATGGAGATAGGGCCAAGGTGTTGCAGAACAAATATGTAGTTACTCTAGTGTCAGATTTATCAGCAACACACTGGCATGCTAAAAATGAGAGCAAAAAGGATTATGCTTACTTTTGTCCTGTGATCTCAGTTTATTATTATTATTATTATTATTATTATTATTATTATTATTATTATTATTATTATATTTTTTGTTGTTGTTGTTTTTAGATTAGATTACATTAGAGTTGCTTAGATCCTATTGTCATTGTACAGAGAACAAGAAAAGGGCCAATGTGTCAATGAACACAATGTCTCAAACCATTGCAACCAAGTATATAAGATATGCAGGACTATTATCTCTGTGTAATTTTCCCTCTGTTCTCTCTACATGCTAAAAAATGGAACAAAGCTTTATATTTTTAAGTATTAATTTATTTTAGAATTTCCCATGAAAAGGCCTCAAGGCAAGACATATAATACTTTGTGCACATATGAGAGATGTTGAAAGTGTTTATGGACTGAACAGGAAGAAGCACAGACATGCCTGAGTTCTCTCACCAGATCTGCTGGATGTCTACCAAGATAGGGCAAGGACCCTGATTTCCAGCCTAACATCAAAGTAGGGGAGCAAGCAACTTCTTTCTATTCCTCTCTCCCTCACTTCAACTGTGTGCACACATTTGAAGGTCAGTTTAAATTTTTTTTCCTGAGCCAGACTGAAATCTTTACCAAATTTCCTTCCAGGCCATATCAGTCAGAAGCAGGTTTTTCTAAAAATGCAGAAGCATTGTCATGAATATAAATCTAGTTACAGAATAAAAAATAATGTCCCAACCAAATAGATTTTGTTACAGTGGTGACAGTTAATGAAATTATGACTAAAAATATTTGTGTATAAGTTTATGCTGCACAAGGGTTTTTCAGAATAACTATAGCCAAAACAGGTGTGGAGTATATGTGTGTGCGTGCATGTTTTGAACATCCCATTCCATATTTTGTCCTCTCTATGCTGCTATAACAACCTCCACTCTCTGCTTTTCACTAACATTTTTGCTGTGAGGATATGTGTTCATTCAGCCGCATGAGAATTAGTCAGGTCATGTACTGATGTCAAATGAGAAGGCCTGGTGTTCAGTTGGCAATCCAGTTCAGTTCATCCCAAAGGAGTTCAGTAGGATTAAGGTCAAGGATCTGTGCAGGCTACTCAGTATTTTCCACACTACATTTCCCAAATCATGGAGCTTACGTTATGCACAGGGACACTATCATGCTCGAATGGGATTGGGCTCCTTAGTTCTAGTCAAGGGAAATTGTAAAGCTATAAAATTGTTATTAAGTCTAGTTTGGGAATTAATCACATAGGACAGTTATGCCTAGGTGTTTGCAAAAAATCTGTCAATATAGTGTAGTTATAGATTCTTGAGTTTGGACAGCGGTTCTAATCAAAACCATAAAACCCTTTTTAATAAACTAACTACAAGGCTTATCACATAATCTGTCACATTACCTTGTCTACTGGTTCCATCCACTGGTCTCTAAAATGCCACAAAATTCATTTTATTATGAATTATTACTCTTAGTTATTTGAGCCTTTACATTTGAGTGCACTTTATTCTGATACTGGTAATTTATCATTTTATATTTTGTCATATTGTCAATTTACTTAACCTAAATGATTACCTGTTTATCAGTTCATCTCTGTCTTTGCCATTTGTTATTGCTGTGCCATTGCTATGCTAAAAAGAAAATGTACCACTTTGCTAAAAGTGTTGCTGATAAGCCATTCTTAATCATCTCTACTTCTCTTCATTTGTTTTAACTCACTGGATAATTGAATATGTATATTAGTAGAGCTTATATTTAGTTAATATGACTTTCTAGTTTATTGACCTCTTTTCTCAATCTCCACTTCAAATAGAAATGTGTCAACAGATTGTAAAAAAAAAACATCAAAAGAAACTACTAGTTAAGTTAAAACTTAAAATGTAATATTTTTGCTTTCAGAATGCTTGAAGTTCTTTTTTTTTTTTTTTTTCTTTTTCAAATAATCCGATCTCATTAATAAGCATAGAAATCCAGCATAAAATCTTGGTGAAGACAGCAAATGCTGGATTCTAATCCCAGATCACCTGGCAGTTACATAATAATAATAAAAATAATTGCATGTATATCTCCCTAGGCCACAAAATTACAACCATGTCATGTTTAATTTGCCAAAATATTTTCTTAGCCCTAAAGGTTCCCCTCTCGACATGATAAAATTAACGAAGATAACCCGGCCCGCAAAGCTTTCAATTTATTTTTATTGTGTCCTGGACATTCCTGTAGTTTTTCTACATATCTATAAACCAAGGATGAGTTAGTGTTTGTCATGGTTTTATGATTCTTTAATATGCTGGGACATATATTAGTCTTAACTGCAGAGAGCTATGTGGATCTGTGGGTCTTCTTTGCCCAGGTGTGTTAGAGGCCTGTTGTTGCTTATCTCCCTGCTGTCTGTACCACAAAGGCAGTAGCATCTATCAGGCTGGCGCCAGCTGTTCCAACACACTGATCTGCATGCAGCTTATAGCCCCAGCCAGCCTAAGCCCAGCCAAGCAAAGGCTGAATGAGGATCAGTAGTAAGACAGAAGTGATAAGGCTGTCTCAAGCTGTCAAACATGGACAGCACTTTGAAAAAGTTCATCAAAAAGATGCCCTCTGCTAAAGAAAAAAAAATCCACATGGTTTTAAAAGTGGGACAGCTGCTGTTTTTAAGATAACTATCTAATGCCTATGTCAATTTCATAGGGTATTATTTCTGCAAATGAAGAAAATACTGCTGCTGCATTTAACATCACAGAGTCAGAGCTCAGAGTCAACACTTAAGCCCCAGTAATTTCAGGATTTAATTATTAAGGAGTGGTACAACTGTTTCTGTTTTACAGCTAACTGGTTTGATCCTGATCCTACTTACTATCTCATGTGGGTTCCCTCAGATTTCTTTGTTTTTCACCCACCTTTGACAATCATGTTGGTGGATTAACTGGGCTAAATTTGCCCCTAGATGTAAATGATTATGTCAATAATGGTGTATATGAGTCTTGTAAGATAATCCCATTCAAAGTGTATCATGCCCTCACACCCACTGCCATCCAAATCAGAGCAAAGCAGTTACTAACAATGGATGAATGATGTTGAATGATAAGTGATCCGTCCCATACCAGGCTACTCTTGGTCTCTCATTGGAACAATCAATTGTCATCATGCTGGGGAATTTGACAAAAGTTTGCACAACTCTTTATGATCAGTTATTGGCATTGGTGTGCTGAGATGTTTTGTACAGAGTGTGAGAAACTTTCAACGGTCCTGCTGTTCTGTCCAGAGTGAAATGTAGTGGCACTGAAATGGAATTGAAACTATGTCCAAATTAGAAGTTACATACCCTTTAATGTTTGTTTGACTCAGGGTCAAATAAAGGCATTGCTGAAGGAAACAGCTTGTGGAGCACATACTTTTTATTCAAGGTTTTGAGCTCTTATATAAAAACAGCAGTGTTTTACTCAATGTCCATAAATGGAAATAATAGCAACTATGCTTTTCTCTACTAATTCCACCAATTATTTTTTTTTTAATGCCCTGAGTCTAAATCTGAAGGTACAGCATTTTAAGGATACTGTCATGTATTGTAAATGCAGAAACTGGGTAACAACAGGATCAATGTTAGAAAACATGAAACAAAAAACCTGGAACAAAATGGCTTGGCAAATGACAGGAAACTGACCAGTTTAGTTTACAAAGAAAATGCACAAATATAGGGATATATATATATATATATATACACACACACACACACACACACACACACACACACACACATGGCTAAAACAAAGAAATAGAGACAGAGGTGAACAAGGCAACACATACACCCAAGGACAAATGACGAGACGGGGAGGAAACATTACATGAACGAAAACACAAACATGGAACATGATAAACAGGGGAACTCGGAAGTCCATAGCACTGCACCCTGATGAGCTTTATACTGAAATGAACAGAGCGAGGAGAGAACTTTTGACATCCACCCCCCACAAGCACTCCTCCTATAGTGTCTACAACAAAGCCAGCGTGCACGCTGAGGTATCACCATCAGCCTTGAGCATGAACATGTCATGGGAGGTGCTGCCATCAGGCCACACTGTGGACCTCATATATTGTACGAGCATGATTTGGGGGGGGGTTGATTTTGCTTGCCATGAGTTGAACATGAGGGCCACCTTCTTGGCCCCTGGATGTTTTTTGTCTGGAGAGGCCACCCTGCCAGCCTCAGGCTTGGACTTGGCTGTGCTTATGTCTCTGGTACTTAGAATGATCATGATTTCTGTCCACTGGCAAACTGAGTCAAGAGTTTGGACAACAGCACCATGATATTGACTCTTGCGATATGCTAGGTTTTATAAATACATTTTGTCACTGCATCAGATAATCACTGCATTGAAAATCCATCAAATCCAATACATCAATGCTGGAGTTGGCAGGAAAGCCCAATGTAGGAAATGAGTTGAGCACCTCTCTGTTATCACCTGCTACATCCATGATGTAGGCTAACTAATCTGTCATCTATTGCAAATACACAATAACGGAAGTTGCATTTGCTGAATAAGACCATTCCATTATATAATCAGGCAAAAATCCAAAATGGTAGGGAAAATTAAAACAGTCAATGGGTTAGGGCGTTTGGCAAACAAAATAAATGAAGCAAAACAAGAGCAAGAAATGAGAAAACCAAAACAAGATAAAAAAATGAAACACATGAAAGTAGAAACATGAAACAAAACAACTTGTAAACAAAAGGAACTGAACATATTACTTCACAAAGACCAGGCACAAACACACAGTAATATATACACACATAAATTAAACAAGGAAGTGGAGACAGCAATAAACAAGACAACACATAAAAACAAGGACCGGTGATGGGCTGGTGTTGAGACATTACATAAACTACAACTCAAACACACATGGCACATGATTACAAACAGGGGAATACAGAAGTCTGTAGTGCTGCATGCTGGCCCATGCATCCTAATGCCACAAACGGCGCAGGGTGAAAATCACCTACTGTATACACATATATTATCGCAGATAGTATTTTTTCTAAGCCAGAAAACTAATTTCTGAAAAGATTTTAACTGTTTTATAACTGTTACTTGTTATGCTAACTAGTCAACCAGCATAAGCTAACTTGACATTATATTTATAAATGTAATTAATGGGTCATAAGTCAAAATTAATATTTGTTAATAATTTGCACCGTAACACAGTTAAGGTACATAGTCTTTGGTGCTGCAATCTGATAACAAGCTTTTCACCAAAAGTTAACTGGCAAAATAACTGGATCTTAAATTTCCTAAGCATATAATTAAATTTGTTACAAAATATCATATTTACAAATGTTTAAGACTTATATTCAGAAATGTTTATGATCTTTTTTGCTAATGCTACTTAATAAAAGCTAATCCTCATATAAATGTTGATATTCTTCACTGGTATTTTAAATCTAAATAAATGGGATTAAGCTGTCATCTTTATAAATGTTTCTAATTTTAACAAACGTCATTGCTAATCATTGCTAATACATGTTAAAACAAGCTGACCTGACAGGATTTCTGAGATAATTTTAAGCCATATTGACAAATGCTTGACTTTTTGCTCTGTAGACAGTGTGGGAACCATCAGACCACCAACATGATGTAGATAAGACATCTGTGGGCTGACTTTTGGATTCTCTTTCACAGTAGCAAGACAGAGACAAGTACAGCATGTCAGAGCCAAAGAAAACTGCCAGGTCCCCTTTTAAAGTTCTAAGAGGCCAAACTTTCTTGACCCTAAGTATGTTGCACTAGCAGAAGTCAACTTCTGTATTTAAAGTGAAAGCGAATTCAAGAGACAATTAATTTTTAGGGTTTTCTTTAGGCCAGATACAGATTTCCTTCTAGTTTCTGTATTGTGTTAGAACAATGGTCAGCTGGCTCTTATAGGCTTGACTGGGTTTATGGCCTTTAGAGGTTATTGACCGAATGAAACCGATTAGAGTCTGTGTAGCTAATCAAGGATAAGGCTACAGAGATGCACTGCAGCATGAAGGCCCTCATTTTTTACAGGACAACAGGTGAAGTGTAAATCATATACAGTAATGATATTCTGAAAGTGACCTGAAAAACTGTCATACATTCTGTACTGAATAATTCATAACAACTTATCGAATTAGTAGAGAATATTTCTTTTTTTAGCTAAATAACTAATATGCCTTGTCATGGTTATATTTTAAACTTTGTCATTCATTTACTGAGCAAGCATACAGTTCACAAGGAAATAATTAATCACTTCATCAATGCATTTGTTCTCAAATGTTGATGAACAAGCAAGACATGTTAAGTAAGCTCTTTAAGATTGCCATTAGAGCTTCAATATAATTGTAATGCAAGGTTACTTTGGTATACAGCTTATAAATGCCCGGAGTAAAATGTTTGCAGTCTATTTTTAAAAACACACCCTCATGTGAGTTTACTATGCCAGGGTCTAAGAGTAGTAGTCTAAGAGAGGGCAGTGTGAAGCATAAGGCTATGTAAAGCATAAGGCGTGTTTTATAATACTATATTAGTAATGAGCTGATTCAAGGGCTTAGTGAAAAGATATGTCCTGTTCTTGGTACTTTTAAAGATCTTAATAAAGTGCCAGGAAAGTATATGGTACAGAGTGGGGTAAACAGGCTCTGGTTTATTTTTGCCTTTGTCTGTTCCAGTGGTTCTGTTTTTTTTTTGTTGTTGTTGTTGTTGCAATTATTCAGTCTTGAAATAAAAATGTACTGAACAAACATTTCAGTGATCTCTGTGGAGAGAAATGATACATTTCAAAAACACAATTTTAGATGAACAAAAAAACGTCATATTACACAATGTCATTGTGTATATTTAAAAAAATCAAAATGAAAAAACTATGGTTGAAATACAAAGTATACCGTTATTGCTTTTATATGAATTAAAAGGCTAAGTAGTACCCAGGTGCAGCTAATTAAATACTATTTATAGCTCATCAGTGTAACCACCTCTAAAAAGCAGAAGTTGTAGAAGGTTACTAATCTGGAACATTCAGGTGTGTGTACACACAATGCCAAGAAGCAATCGTTGCTGCCAATCAATCTGAAAAGGGTTATACAGCCAGTTTTAAACATTTTAAAGGTTATCTCAGGCTCTACAGGCCACCGTTAGCATTTAAAGGTTCATGACATTACAATTAAAAAAAGACTAAAGAAGTATGGTTTATTTGGAAAGGTTGCCAGGAGAAGGTCTCTTCTCTCTAAAAAGAACATGGCAGCATGAACAAACCACAAAACGTCTGGAACAATTTACTCTGGATACATGAGAATAAAATGGGGCACAGCATTCAGTATAGGCACAAACACCTCATAGCAACAGTAATGCACAGTGGTAGGGGTAAAGATTTGTGTTTGTTTTGCAGCCACATGACCTGGGTACCTTACTGTCATCGAATGGACCATGAACTCCTCTGTATAACAAAGTATTCTAGTCAATTGTAAGGCAAAATTTCTGACAGCTGAAGCTTGGCCAAATAAGTACAGACCTCAACCCAACTAAAATACACTTGCATGCTTTTCATGGTCATCTAATGCTATCTAAATAATTTGACAGGAATTCTTGTATCTCATATTGACAATCATTTATTCTTTGCTAACACAGCAGGATTTTTAAAGAATGCGGTATTCACAAAATTTCATATTCTTTAATGTCAGTGCGAGCTAGCTAGCAAACATGAGCTAATGTCACAAGATTCCTAAGAAGATGTTAGACAACATATTTTTTTTTGTAAATCTAATTGTCACCTCCTTCACAAACCTTTTCAGGGTGTGCACTTTATCTGAAGACAGAGTTCCTATACTTCTAGCAGTAATAGTGAGCTGTAATCTGTCAGTCTGGGTTCAAAGGACAGTCAGTAAATGGCTGAGAAAGCACAGTGTTTTCAATAATTCAGCAGTTAAGTGCCCATCCAGCGCCACCTGCCCCATAATGCACATCCGAGTACAGAAAGTCTGCTGACTCATGCTACAGCATTACACACACACACACACACACACACACAGTGTTACCAGTAATGATACAGTATTAACCAGACACAGTATTAAAGCAGGAACTGGTCTTCAGTAGGAGAAGCTTGACATTCCTGGTTCCTGTGTTTGCTTTTGTACATTCTATCTGTCCGTCATTTTAGTTCCGAGAACATATATATATATATATATTATGGATGTAACGGTAAACAACATTCATGGTTCGCTACGTACCTGGGGTTTTTGAATCACAGTTCGGTTCACTTGCTGTACAGTTAGGGGGAAGAAATGCAAAACATAAAATTGCTTGTAAATACCAACAGTTTACATTTGTTTTTAAATTTAAATAAAATGCCTGGTGGGTTAAATCAAATAATAAAATATAATTTTATAAAAATAATTGGCTTTTTATTTTATTGATTAACTTGAGTAATGAATTAGTTTTAGCACAAATTAAGTGGAAAAATATAATTAAATTGTTTACATTTGGTAAACCCCATTTGCTTAATACAGTGTGTGTGAATGTGTGTGTGTGTGTGTGTGTGTGTGTGTGTGTGTGTGTGTGTGTGTGTGTGTGTGTGTGTGTGTGTGTGTGTGTGTGCCTGTGTGTCTGAGTAATCTAAAATTTTCTAAAGATATGATCCACTTAACTATGCTCCTAATTTAAACTATGTTTGCACGTAAAAAGGATTGCATTCGGTACCAAACCGAGAAAAAACATTTGTATGAATACATTTAGTGTTACACCCACAATATATATATATATATACATACATTTGCAGCATTTGGCAGACGCCCTTATCCAGAGCGACTTACAACTGAGCAGGGGAGGGTTTTAGGGCTTTTGCTCAAGGGCCCAGCAGTGGCAGCTTGGTGGTGGTGGGATTTGAACCTGTGATCTTCTGATCCAAAGCCCAATGCCTATATAATTAATATTACTCATAATCACATACTCCGGGACTCATGGTGGTTCTCACTCTCCAGTGTTTTGTATTGTTTTGAAGATTTATAATCATATTCTTGATATCACCCAAATGAGACTTTAGAGACTGTGTTTCGCTTAAGGTTTGTTCCTTATACCATCTAAGGGAAATTTTACTTACTACAGTCACCCAGGCTTGCTCCTAAGGGATAAACACACATAATTCCCTTTCATTCTTAAGTCTCCCCTGCTTTGAGACAATGTCCATTGTGAAAAGTGCTATAGAAATAAACTTGAAATTTGCAATCTAAATAAATAAGAACAAAGAAATTAAATTAATAAATTAAAAGCAAATTAAATTAGATAAAAAAAAAATAAAAACCAACGCTACACACATTTATTCACAATGTCCACAATGTTACTTAGATATATAAAAAGATAATTACATTTCACAGAAAGCACCACAATCTACCATGATGCGCACATAGGGCAATTAAAACCGTCCATGTGGAAACACAGCAAAAGTTCAGTTTTGTGTCAGGATTATTTACGTGATTTAAAACACCACAATTATTTAAAAACATTTTAAAGAATATTTGTCCACGCCATGGCAATTAGAGCATTAAAAACTTAAAAACATACATGTCCTGCACCACCCTCACATACTTCTCTGACACACCCGACTTCCTCATACAGTACCACAGCTCCTCTCTCGGCACCCTGTCGTACGCTTTCTCTAAATCCACAAATACACAATGCAATTCCTTCTGTCCCTCTCTATACTTCTCCATCAACATCCTCAAAGCAAATAAGGCATCTGTGGTGCTCTTCCTCGGCATGAAACCATACTGTTGCTCACAGATGGTCACCTCTTCTCTCAGCCTGGCTTCCACTACTCTTTCCCATAACTTCATGGTGTGACTGATCAACTTAATTCCCCTGTAGTTACTGCTGGTCTGCACATCTCCCTTATTCTTCAAGATCAGTACCAGCACACTCCTTCTCCATTCCTCAGGCATCCTCCCACCTTCCAGAATCTTGTTAAACAATCTGGTTAAAAACTCTCCCCTAAACATCTCCACGCTTCTACCGGTATGTCATCTGGTCCAACCGACTTTCCAATCTTCATCCTCTTAATCGCTGCTCTCACTTCCTCCTTACTAATCCTATCTACATGCTGCTTCACCAACTCCACATCATCCAACCTTCTCTCTCTCTGATTTTCCTCATTCATCAGCTGCTCAAAATACTCCCTCCATCTTCTCAGCACACTCTCCTCACTAGTCAACACATTTCCCTCTCCATCCTTTATTGCTCTTGCAGCACATCCTTCCGAGCTCGGTCCCTCTGCCTGGCCAATCGGTATAAATCCTTTTCTCCTTCCTCAGTGTCCAACCTCTCATACAGCTCCTCATATGCCTTTTCCTTAGCTTTCCCCACATCCCTCTTTACCTGTTGCCGCATCTCCTTGTACTCCTGCCTACTTTTCTCATCACTCTGTCTATCCCACTTCTGTTTTGCCAACCTCTTTCTCCTTATGCTCTCCTGCACTTCCTCATTCCACCACCAGGTCTCCTTGTCTTCCTTTCTGTTTCCAGAAGTCACACCAAGTACTTTTATGCTGCCTTCCTCATCACTCCTGCAGTAGTTTCCTAATCACCCAACACCTCTTCACCACCACTGAGCCCCTGTCTGACCTCTTCCCTAAACCTCATACTACACTCTTCCTCCTTTAGTTTCCATCATCTTATTCTTCTTTCAGTCCTCACACTCCTTCTCTTCTTCACCTCCAAAACCATCCTACAGACCACCATCCGATGCTGTCTAGCTACACTGTCCCCTGCCAACACCTTACAGTCTGCAATCGCCTTCAGGTTGCATCTGCTGCATAGAACATAGTCCACCTGTGTGCACCTTCCTCCACTTTTATACGTCACCCTATGATCCTCTTTCTTCTTAAAATAAGTGTTCACCACTGCCATTTCCATACTTTTAGCAAAATCTACCACTGTCTGCCCTTCCACATTCCTTTCCTTAAGGCCATACCTACCCATCACCTCCTCATCACCTCCTCATCACCTCTGTTCCCTTCACTAACATGACTATTAAAGTCTGCCCCAATCACCAATCGTTCTTTCCTAGGTACACCATCTACCACTTCCTCTAATTCACTCCAAAATCTTTCCTTCTCCTCCATCTCACAGCCAACTTGTGAAGCGTAGGCACTGATGACATTTATCGTCATCCCTTCAACTTCCACCTTCACATTCATCACCCTATAAGAAACTCTCTTCACCTCCACTACACTCTTACTGTACTCTTCCTTCAGAATCACCCCTACACCATTTCTCTTCCCATCCACACCATGATAGAACAGTTTGAACCCACCTCCAATGTTCCTGGCCTTACTCCCATTCCACTTGGTCTCCTGAACACACAACATATCTACCTTTCTTCTCTCCATCATATCAGCTATCTTTCTTCCTTTACCCGTCATAGTACCAACATTTAAAGTACCAACCCGAACCTCCACTCTCCTACACTGCTCCTTTCCCTGCCCTCTCTGTAGACGTTTTCCTTCTCTCCCTCTCCCCCTTCAGCCAACAGTAGCCCAATTTTCACCGGTACCCTGTCGGCTAACGATACCTGTGGCGGTCATTGTTAACCCGGACCTCGACCGATCCAGTTTGAAATTCTCATTTGTGATCCGCATATTTGATTTGGCACATGTTTTATGCTGGATGCCCTTCCTAACGCAACGCTCCCCATTTACCCGGGCTTGGAACCGGCACTAAGAGTTCAGTGGCTTGTGCCTGCCTAATGGCTGGGTTTTATATATATATATATATATATATTCAGTATTGTACTATATGTTTTTTGGTAAAACATTTCAGATAAATTACCTTAAATGTAACATATGAAAGCTATGATAAAGTAAACTTACACTTTGTCAGCATGTGTATGTGTATGTGCCTTGCGGGCATTAAAAAGCACAACGGTGAAGATGATGATGAGGAATAGCGCCAGCACAGCTCCCATAACAGCTCCTGTCACAGCCATGGAAGAGGTCATCTGCTTCTGAGACATGTCTATAAGGCAGTGAGACACAGTTAAGCCACAGCAAATATATATACAGTGAACTATCAGGTTAAACAGCAGTGTGACCATGTGTTAGTGGAGAGCTTTAAAACACCACAGGGGCTATGAATTCTGATGCAAAACATCTGTATCAGAATTGTGTTTTATTTTCAGAGTACACTATTGTACATAAGGAATTTAACCTATCTCTGTTTGTGCTTATAGACATTTAAGCACATACAATACACTTTTGTATTTGCTATGTGCAGAAGCAAATACTATACGCTATTGTCATTTTAACAATCAGTCTCCAGAGATCTTCAGGACAGCTTTCAGACTGCTATACTGCAGGACTAAAAAAAAAATTCTACTTGCTTTTTAGTTTCATAAGGAGAGAGAGGTCATTTTGATATAAATCTCATGGGACAAATCCCACATTCATTAACAGAGGAGGGTTTTTAGTGCTTTCACAGCGCTACGTGGCACATTTACCTGTTTCAATCATTTATCAGTAACTTCTTTGTCCTGGTCAAAATCATGATGCTGTAATGACACATTTCTTTATATTTTAAGAAACAGCTAAGCTGTGTCAAGGTGAAAATGTGGAAGTTTCCCCGAAAAGCATTACAGGCAGACAAACAATAATAACTGCAGGAGTGGGCAGGACGGGTTTCGAATCAGAGACTCCTTAATGCACGAGTTGTGTTACAGGAATTGGTTTTGGGTTTGTGCCAGTGTGCAACATTTATACAGTACATAAACAGACAGTGCATCAACATTAACAGTCAGTGGAACAAACAAACAGTGCAGCAGGATCAGTCAGTGCAGATTGTTCAAGAGACATACGGCACAATGACAGTAAGAGGTGTTTCAGTTCGAGTTGATTTAGTTGAGTAACTAAATACTGTCTGGAGAGAATCTATAAAGGTGACATGCAGTTGAGGAGATGATGGACATTTAGAGCCTCAGCAATAGCATGTTGACAAAGAGGTGGTTGGATGCTTGGTGTCAGCAGCATTTTTTACTGCCCATATCTTTGCCCTAAAAGAGTACGGACAGTTATCTTCTTTATCAAGAGGATTACTTGCTGCAGTCTGGTCTTCCAGATGAAGAGGAACTAGACTGTTATGGTGGTAGAAAGAAACATTCAATAATGGCTAAGTAAAATGTTTTTTTTTTTTTTAGGACCATGTGTTGAGACAGATTACTTCCTGAGTTATTAAACAAAGCCTTTGCTGGGCTTTCATGAAGATGGATGCTGTGTTGTTGGCCCATTTCAGTTGGTGATGGTAGCCCCTAAAAATCAGAATGACTTGAACACAAACTCATCTGAGCATTACTCTGAGGCTGACAGGCAAAAAGATTCTTGCACAAGTCAACCAATATTTCAACCATCTTGGCAGCTTTAGGCTCAATGCTGTTATTGACAAACCATTGCTATATGATTACTTATGGGTGCCCATTACAGTTGTGCCATCAATGTACCTGATGATTTTGATGTAACTCTGTATTGTGGTGGTGTCATTTATATAAAACTAGTACAGCAGTAATGAGAGAAAACTGTGCCTGAGCTGATTGTTAATAAGTCTGAAATGCGGGGGGTCAAATATAACATACTGCTTCCTTCCTCTCAGAGAATTAATGAATCACCATACAGGATATGTCAAATGTATCTTTTTGCAGAAGCAGGTGAGAATGCAAATATACAAACAGTTCCATGAACCTCTAGTGCAAGCAAAGCAGAAACCAGTAAGTAAAGTAAGTATGTAAAGTAAAGTGTATAGAGTACCAGATTAAAGCACATTAGCAAACTGTTAAGCAAAAAAAAGGTAGCTGAAGGAGTTAGTTTCCTAGGACACTTCTGCATTATGTTAAATTTAGCTTATAAGCTCAAATATTCTATTTTTATTGCAATACATTGCTTTAAATCTATTTCACATTCAACACTGCATGATAAAGATGACAGCATTATGTCACAAACAAAAGGGAGTGCTTAGCACAGCGCTACTACTTAAGTGTGTGATTGTGTTACAGTAGTTTGTCAGACCGAGTGTATTATGTTGTGGTTTGGCTAGGGAGGACTGTACTTTAATTAGTGCCCCATACTGCCATGTCTTTAAAGCCTGCTGAGCCATCCTGTCTTCTGCTTTGTTTAATTCACCTGCTTTCTCCGGTGGTTTTATACTCTTTTGCAATGTGATTGAGTAGGTTAGCCAAGAACCATGGGGTTCGTTAGATCACAAGCTCGTTATCCCCACAACAGGGGTTGCCTTGGATGAGATTAGCATCTGTTAATTAAGATGAATTAAACTCAAAAAAGCCCTTTGGCAGAACAACAGGTGGTCAGTTACACAGCCAACATTAGGCAGAACAAGCACACTGCATCTAAACGGGACAGACTGTGGTGGTATTAAGCGTGAATACTGGGAGGTTTAGAAAAGAAACTAAATCGATGTTACACAGACAATGTGAAAGTCTAACCTTTACCATGATGTCAAAGTTTTCTAAATAAATCGGTATATTTCTGTTAAAATTCTGTTTAGTTATCAGTTATAATAAATATAAGCATGAACCAAAATAACAGTTATCACCAAGAGTAATAAGAATTGATTCCATGTAATTTTAAAAGAAATATGTATAATATGTTGTAATACAGTGTATCAGAGCAAATTTTAGATAAGCTGGAATTGTTTTTCTTTTTTTTTTTTTTCCAAACATGAAATTGTTTTGTTCAATTAGCAAATATATGTGTTAATTCTAGGCCATAATTTTGAAGAAATATACTAACAATATTGTTTGCAAATAGATTAACACAGTATTGAATATTAAATGAGAACAATTTCTAGAAAGTCTTAATAATCTCATTATCAATATCATCACAGCCGAAAAAAGTCTGTTCATTTGCTTTTGCTTATTTTTGCCGATTTTGCTTCATGTTGAGTTCTTATACATAACCTCAGAAAATCTGTGAACTTGGGAAGCTGGAGCCAATTAGGAAGCATGAGTAAGCTGAGGTTGCTCCGTTAAAAAAAAAAAAAAAATGGAAAAGTGCTATTTATTTCTCACACTGAACCAGAGTTTTACAGAAACACAATAAATGTAGTATATTTCTAATTAGCAGCTTAGAGACATCAGATTTATTTGGATGTAATTATTGACACTTGACTGAACTACAACATGCTAATAAAACTAGTAGTTGTTAGTTGTAGTTGTGATACATTATATTTTATTCTATATATAGTAAGCTGTAAGTATTCTGTAACACTAATCAAGCAGAATATTAGATATTGATATTAAGCGCTACAAAATAACTACTGATACTTCACTGCTTATATCACCATTATTTTTCAATAGTTAATCTTCTGCCTGAAGATCTACTACCTAAAATACCATAATCTACTGCACTACCTGTGCAGTATATAAAATGAAAATGTATTGATGAGCTATTGTACAGTAGGTCTGCTCGAAGGAACACATGGTCAGTTGTTTTTTTTAGAGGGATCCCGGACACAAACTGTTTAACCTTCTTCCATCAATACAGAAACAGGAATACAGGACACAGGATCATACACACCAGAACCAGCAAGTCCAGGGACAGATTTTTTCCATCCACCATCACCCTACTGAACTCTACACTACACCGTTACATCACTGTATATAACTTCTGTACAGTTCTACATATAATATACATATTCCATGCAGTTATTTGTATACCCTTCATTCTTTACACATATTGTGCCTTACATACATCTGCACTACTATCTTACATATGTGCATCTATATATAACTTACTGTACATCCTGCCTAATATTTCACATTTACTTATACATATATTTAGTGTACTTGTTTATTCAGCTTTTTTCAATGCCATAGCCTTATAACCTTCTACTTGTTGTATCTTTACAACAGTTGTTGCACATCTTTCACTGTCATTGACTTATAACTATAATAATAATAATAATAATAATAATAATAATAGTAACATTTTTTTAGTAGGTGTTGTGGATGTAAGTAGTTATAATAATAATAATAATAATAATTATTATTATTATTATTATATTAATAATACTCAGCATCATTATTATCCTAATTAGTAATAAATAAAACAATTTAAGACAGAGCACAAGTTTATCATTACTGTTTTGTTCTATATTGATTTTTACACATGTACTTACAGTATTCTTTTCTCTAACTTTCTAATAGACATGTATTACAAATGTATTACTAATTACTAAAATGTAAACTTAAAACAAAATGTACAATACTTTTTAAAGTAATTTAATGCAGAATATTTGTTTATCATTACAGCTTTATGCCTTTGTAGGTTATTGTTCATTTCTGTCATGAGACCTTGACTGGCTAAATAAAAATCACACACCAACCCTGTGCTTCTCTGAAGAGACCAACAATAACTCATTTAGACATTTCCATTTTAGACACTGTGATGGTGGATTAAGAGATGGTGGAGAAAGGTCAGGCTTTGCTATTTAGAATTCATGTTGATGTGATATGTAATTAACCAGTAGTTATTTACACAAGAGTCATAGAAAGATAGTAGCTCTGCAGGAGAAATGTATGACTAATTTACTGAATTAATTAGTGTTTAATAATAGTGTAATCCTACCCACTGATTAATCCACTAGTAGTCCTCTATACACAACAGTGGTAATGAACTAATCATTCAGTCAGTTTCTTGGATAGAGTTTGAGATGAACAGTGATGTAATGTATTCTTAATTCAGTAATTATCTGGAAAATACATACCTACCAAAATCAATAAAGGTTTTAATTATTTAAACATGTGCCACATTAACCAGTTCTCACAAAATAAATGTGTGTGTTTAAGTACATATTAATGACTAAAAATCTGTTTGCAATGTTTGAAGTCAGAATTCAGTTTTGAACAAAATAACGACCAATAAAATCCTTTGGTATGGGTGTAAAAATAGAAAGGTGGCAGTTAGGTGGGAAGGCGACTGTTACTGAGCAACAGGAATTAGAACACTGTTAACACAGGGCACAAACTGATAGACACTATTGGGCTAACAGATTTGGAATAAGGTATAAAGGCCTCAGCACACTTTATGCAGGGACGATATTTAGCTTTCACAAACATTTTTATGCGATAGTAGAGCAAGTATACGATGCGTGCAGATTTTACTCAATGTGTCTCACATATGGTAGCTGAGCAAATTATGCAGACGGACATGTTAGATGACCAGGCATGTGATTGCCAGTATGACTATGTACAGACTATGTACGGTTGCAAACCCAAAAAGGTGAATGATTTCCGTGCAACTCTCATAGATGTCACCCCAATATTAAGTATGCTGGGACCTTTAGGAAGGGGACATTTTAGTGGCTGTTTAATTAAAATAATAATAAAACAAAAATTATTGTTTTTATAATAAATATGAATATACTGCACAAATCAAATGTGCAGTCATGAAGATTTCCTCCTAGATGTATTCAATAGAGCTGAGCTCAGAGTTCTGTAGCAGGCCAGTCAAGATCTTCCACTTTAAAAGAGGTAAACCTTATATTTATGTAGTTTGCTTTGTGCAGATTTGGGTTTCATAAATCAACTGGAAGGAACATGTATTTTGTTATTTTGTCCACATAGTGTATAATTTGGCTGATTATTAAGTTTTATTTTTTTTAGTAAAACACGTAATCAATTTAGGGATCTTTAAAATCCGCATATCCAGCATCTTTTTTAGGTTCTACATTGTCCTGTAACAGCAGAAATATATAGAACATAAGTCTCCACTGTAAACAAAATACTTAAGTGGCAGGTTCACAATGGAAAATGGTAACAAATATTCAACATGTTGTTCTTGTTTTGGACATTAGCATTTATCTCCAGGTTGAGGATGTTTGTATAGAGGTTTCACCTAATTACATGTGCTTCCGAACAAAGAAATAATAAGGCACTATGTGCCAGGACGTGGTGCGGGCAGGAATACACCAGCATACTGCCGTCTGGCTGCTTTCTACCACAGATGGGCCTCCCACAGAGAGTCACAAGACTTCTTTACAGTTCACTTCATATTGAAATCTTTTAGATTCTCACATACCAAATACCACACAGTGCATGAGAAATAGCATGCTGTGTTCCCTAAGATTACGCTCATTCATTTGTAAATATTATAAACATCCATATTTGAATACTAGTCTCTTGTCATGAAAGTGTTTATATTAAAAATAGTAATTCTAACAAAGAAGGCAAAAGTATTGTAATTTTTACTCAAGTGAAAAAAAAAAAAACATCTAAAGTAGACAACATTCAAATGAGGAAATATTTTAGAATTCAAATTATTCAGCTTCAAATTGTACATATAAACCAAAGTAAAAAGGTCCAACTGTTACATTAGCTGTTAAGTCTGTCTCGATTTTTTTCAATCAAATATTGGTTATACTGTAGCTAAACCATGATACTTTTGTAAAAGAAAGAAGCACTGTGAAAAAAACATTAGCTAAAGCTGATGGCAAACAGCTTTATTTGTAATCATATTTTGGAAGAAAAGCAGAGAACCCAAATAAATTCCTCAGACATGGGGAAAAATACAAAATCTCCACACAGACAATAAACTGGGAGTGTAATGGCAACGCTACACACCATACAGCTTTTTCAGTATACAAATGACTGCAAAAGTCTGTGTTCCTTTATGGTTTTTAATAATAATAATTATTTTATATATATATATATATATATATATATAAATAAAAAGGAATTCCATAAAGGTAAAAGTTACATGTTACTACTTGAAGACAACATTCTGATTGATCCCATATAAAGGAGGAATCTTGTATTTAAATGAACATGAAAAAAATATATATAAATGTATACATTTCTGTCGTGATCAACTTAATCTCTAGATCTGACCTTAAAATGGACCTTGAAATGGTATGACTTTTTATTTATTATAATAGGGAGAAATCTGTGAAAATTAAAACAAAAAATGCATTAATAGTTTGCTTGCTTCATTTTGTCCAATAAAGATGCACTTTACACTTTTGCACTACAGTACACTGTATGTGGTATGTGCTTTGACCTGAATTGAAATGTATGTTAGTTTACTTAAAAATTATAATGTTAAACATTCACACAAGTTTCAAGAACTTTGTTAGTTTGAATAGGTTCAGAGGCAAGACATTGTTGTCTCTTAAGCCTCCAAAAAAATTAAGCAGTACCTTATTTAGCCAGTTAACCCCTTAGGGAGTTAGTTACTTAGATATGTCATGATGGATGACTTCCCTTTCAGGAAGAAGAAAATAATTTGAGAGCAATTCCATGCTTTTAAAGTACCAGCAGTTAAAGCAGTTAAAGCAGTGAACCCTGTCCTTTGAAGCGTTACTAGTAGTATTGGGAGATGTTTACCTTTCAGATAAAATGCCAGTACAGAATGCTGATTCAGCAAGCATGGCTGACTTTAAAGTGAAGGCAGATTAAATGAGTGACTCACGGGTGGTGGCATAAGCACAGGTTTAGGATGTGCTAGTCTACTCAGGTGTGATTAAATGGATCAGGTATGCTATTGTTATGCATTACACCTAAAATTCAGAGTGTAAGAAAAGATATAGGACACAAACACACACACATATATTATATATATATATATATATATATATATATATATATATACACAGTATATAAATAAAACTATGGGAAACAAATGTTCTCCTGAGGGTTAACTCACTTTCAGTAAGCACTTTATCCTGGTCTGAGTTGCGGTTGATCCGGACTGTGTTCCGGGAACACTGGGCATGAGGCAGGAAATACACCCAGTATGGTACACCAGTCTTTCTCAGAGAACCATGCACACAGACAGAGGGCAATTTATCATAGCTGATCCCATTTACTGGCATTGTCCTTGTTAGGAGGGAGAAAAAAACAGGCGAACCAGGAGGAAACCAGCATGACATGGGGTAGACCTACATGACTCAGTAACTCCATTCCATTTCATTGTCTCTATCCTTGTACTTTAATAATGAAACGTTGAACTTAACATTACACAAACTCCACAAAGGCAGCAAGTTCGAATTCGAACCTATGACCCTGGAGTGAGAGTTGGCAGCACTACCAGTGTACCCCCACACTTTCCTAAATGGGTAAGTGAACCTGATTATCTATACTGATTTCAGTATTTCAGCATGGAGGAGGGGATGAGGAGATGTTTAGGGGTTGGGTTTAATAGTGTTTTTTTTTTTATGTATTCTCTTTAGGCTGCTGGGAGAATTTTCACCTTCACCTGAGATGCATTCCTGATCATGGGTCCTTCTGACACTGACTTTTACTGACTCTCTCCCATGTTAGATGAAGGTTACAGAATTTATTTGCCTTTATTTTTTCATTATTTTCTTTATGTTGTTTATCCAAACATTTTAAAACCTTTATCTCCTGTTTTAACTATTAGCCATTTTCCTGTTTTTACATTTTTTTTTCTTTTACAAAAAATGTTTATCCTTCTTACTTGTTTTCATTTTCATTCATCTCTCTTCTTTACTTATTTTAATTCTTTGCTTCATGTCCTTTAGTTCCGCAACTTTGTGTAATTTTTTTTACTTTTTTCCCACCCAGTTTATTTAATCTCCCAATCAACTTTACTCTCTTGCTTTCCTTTAAAAACTCTTACAACAATCTGTTATTTTGCTTTTATTTCCCCCCATATATACCTTTTTTGATTTGTTTTCTTGCTTTATTTTTTGCAATTGTTTAACACTTTTTTTTTAAACACATTTTTATCTTCTGTCTTCAACCCCTTTTGCTTACTTTTGTTTGAATCACCTAATTATGTAAGTTCTTTTCCCTTTTCCAGCATTCTTATATATTAAGCTTAATATAATTAACTAGATCCAGTACTGTGCAAATTTCAGTAAGCGCTCTGTTAATTTCAGCAGGCTGCAGGGAATAGATTATATGAGCATGCTGAAGCAATAAAATGCTCTGTAAAATGTTTTAAATGCTCAGAACAGCTGATCATCCCACTGTAACTGTTAGAGTCTATTTAGAAAGAAATTCATTATGGTGTGTTCTGTAACTACAAAGCATTCTACTCATGGTTTTGTTTTAACAAATTAAACCATCTCTCTCTCTCTCTCTCTCTCTCTCTCTCTCTCTCTCTCTCTCTCTCTCTCTCTCTCTCTCTCTCTCAGTTTCCTGCTTTCATGACTTCTCATTCCCTCTTTCCTCTGTCTTTCCTTTCTGAATTACCCCCATTGTCTGCAACTCTCTTTCTTCATTGCCCCTCTTGTTCTTCTCTAATGGAGAGTGAAAGAGAAGTGCAGGTATGGCTTATGGGAAGTAGCCCTCTATCAGCAGCCATAGAGAAGTGTGTTGCTATGGGGACAGTAAAGATGGCATGGGGCTGGGAGGGAGTGGTTTGGGGCTTTGATGGCCATTCTAGTGAGCTAATTTCCCCACACACATCCAAGCCTTTCATGCAGGGGGTGGGAAGGGAGAAGACAGACGGCAGGAAACAAAGGAGGCACAAGGCACTATGAAGCTCATGAAACCTGGTAATACTGCTTTCAATAGTTTCAGCTGCTCAAACATTGGTTTAGACCCACCACTGCGCCCATTCCTCTGGCTGATCTTCCCTCCCTCAACCCTTCTCACATCTGGGGTGAAATGGATCATGAGAACAGCAGTGCAAACATGGATCCAAGCAGGTCCACTACATCCCTTGGCTTAAGTGCTTTCTTAGTTTAACCTCAGGCTGAAAATGTGTGCTTTGACAAAAAAAAAAGGAGCTTCTGACAGAGGTTGTAAGAGGGAGCTTGAGCGATCAAGCAAAGCAAACACAAAAAATGAGGTAAAAGGAGCTAGTGTGACAAATCAGATAGCCGTGAGCAAGCTAAGGGCTAGAGAGCAGGCAAATCCAATAACTGCTTGGGGCATGGTGTCAATACACATCAAAAATGTTAATGTACAGCATTCGTTTTTTTTTTTTATTAAAAAAACATTGACTTTATAAAAGCAACTGTATATACTGCAAATCACTTGGATTAAACAGAGTTCTAAATAGAAACAGAAATAATAAAGCACAATTTTTTAAATTTATTTTTTCTTTTTAAAGAAAGCTTACCAGAAAGGTTTACTGGGCATCTCCTTTAGACTATACTTGTGCATCAATAATAGTATCCCATTTTTTTATCAGAATTTTTAATAATCTTATAGCAGAAGTATGCAATGAACTGCTTTTAAACCCATACCCATCCACCCCTAAATAAAAGATGACAAATCAAGCTTGTTCCAGCATTTATTGATTTTGTTTGTCCCCGATGGTGTCGTGTCCAAATTAACTAAATTGATCTGATTTCCTGACCAGGAAAAAAAATTGACTGGAGATGAAAGCATGAATAGGATAAACCCAAGTAAATGCTTGTTAATATAATTAAATGGAGTCAGTACTGACTAAATTTCAGTTTGTGTTGTTAACTTTTGCAGGCTGTAGTTTAAAGGGAACAGATTACACCAGCATGGCAAAGCTATAAAATGCAGCACCATGGTCTGTAAAATGTTTTACTTACGATCACCAATCATCTCAGTGTAACTGTGAATGTCTATTAACTAAAAAAAATCACACACACAAATTGCACCCATTACCGCAATTTTAATTATTTTGTCTCCGTCAGTGATATTTTCTAATGACCCATGCTGGCTCTGGTTCCTGGGATATAAACATATTTGTAATTTTAAAAATATAAAATTAAATATAAAAAACGGCAAATAAATATAAAAGCGGCAAAATTAAGACCTTCAACGCAACACACATTTAATAACGTCCTTTCTAAACATTTGTTTTAACTATGTGCCAAGTCTCAGACAAGCACCAAAATCCGCCATGATGTGCACATCCGCCAATTAAAACAGTCCACGTAAAAAAACATAGCAAAAGGCCGTTTGGTGTCATGATGATTTACTTTAAAACACCGTTATTACTTTAAAACATTGACAAAAATATTTTGTCTTCATGCTCTATGCTGAGTATGGTTTTCAATCATTTGTCTATGCCCATGTTGATTAGAGTATAAAAAACTTGAAGGTGAAAGTACACATTCTTACATATTTAAAGTCCGAGTTCCCTCAGAAACATATTGTGTATTGCCTTGTTTATTCTTTGCCTCACACTTTAAACACATTTTATTATTATAATTATTATTAAACTTGAAAACATACACAACAATGCCAGGGGTATAAAAAAGAAATTAGAGTTAGCGCAGTGTCAGTGTGGCTACTCACTATGTAGCGGAAATACTGTTTGTGGTTTGTTGTTCTGCATATGCAATCAACATATGGATTCTTCAGCATTTAAAGTCCAGCTTCAAGAATTTCTCTTAAAAGGAGAAAATTATGACAATTCCACATAGCAAGGGAGTGAATGAAAGAAGGATGGAAGGAATGAAGACAATTGTTAAAGTATGAGGAAATAAGTAGAAGAGTTATGAGATGGTAAAACACATCTTGAGAAAATTTTATATTAAACACACACACACACACACACACACACACACACAAAATGGGGTCTAACAGAGTTTAAATATTGAATTTGGATTAATTTGATTTATTCTGATTTATTTAATATTGATTTCTTTTTACAAAATATTATAAAATATAACATATATTTAACCAAGAAGGTTTCCTATTTTAAATTGTTTAAAAAATGTTAACTGATGATGTTCACAAATGTTTATAATAATAATCTGCGTTAATAAAAAAACAAGCAATTTTATTGTTGAAATTGTACCAAACTATGACTTAAAAACTGAGGTACGTACCGAACCGTGAAGGTTGTGTACTGCTACATCCCTGATATATATTCCTGTGAAACTTCATACTTAGTTGAAATGTCTGAGTAGTCTAGTTTGAATGTGTGTTTGAATGCATATCATTGATTCAGATTAAATGGGGTTATAAAAACAGCTCAAAACTAGAATGAATTAAAAAATAATAATTATACACTTATTATTAACACAAGAAATGTAGGGATTTGGTATAATAGTGTTTTTTTTATGGGGTTATATTCGTTTGAGGAAACAAAATGACAGGCTGAGATTAAGTAAAAGATCGGAATCAACCTGAAACAAGCCGACACATCACATTAACAAAAGATCATCAAAGGAAAAAAAGGTGCTTTATTTCAAAACAAAACCTATCCCAAACATTTTTTTTTTTTTTTTAACAAAAGAATGCTCAGTCCATACAGCTCTTCCACACTTTTATTTATGATTATTCTATTTAACAGTATCTCCTCTGTAGAAAAAGAAAAAAAAAAATGGTGAAGAGAGGAGCGCAAGTGGTTGAGAAAACTCTGTAAGGCTGAACACTTTCTCATCATAAACAGTAAAGTGGAAGGCGTGCTCTAATGTGCTCCACCACTTCTCAGTCTTTATACAGGAGAAGAAAAAACATATATACAGAATAAACAACTCATTTATTTTCACAACCTTTTTCCCTTCAAATACAAACATAATAATTATTATTAGATATCACCCTTCAACAAAATGTTCAATTTTTCAGGTTTTTTTTTTTTTCTTTTCTTTTTTTCTGCATTGCAACTCAAGTGTTACAAATGTCATATTGGTGAGCAAAATATGCTATTGTCTGACTTCAGGAAAAACAATAAAAATAATGGCACAGACAGACAAATTTCTTCTAAAGTGGCAAAGGCAAATGGAAGAACTGGAGAAAGTCCAGGACCATGCAGGACGCTCACCAACGTACCTGCACTGATCATTTTCCTCAACACTCAAAAACAGATACTTATACATTCACAGACAGATCATTATAACACGCCTTCAGAATGCCACTGTAATAAACTACACCTTCACAATAAGGCACTGCTCTCATCTCCCTGACCTGGACACAGTCATAATACGTAGAACTAATATTTATTTCTCTTCTGTTTAACGAAGTCAGCAAAACTCATATTAGCCAAAATAACAATGAATACTGGGACTCTGAACCTTTTGAATGCGTTCACACTGCTAGATCGAGAACTGGTCAACGAACTACAGTGTCGAGGTTCACACAAAGTAAGTGTTTTTACACACGTTGCACATGCACATTAATTAAAAAAAAGTGTTGTCATCATGAGCACCAACTCCTCTCAATGCTTCCTCCACACAAGTCGCTGTCTTGAAAAGACATGGTTAGACAATTTAGCTTTTTATGAGAAAAATACTCATTTTAAATACATTTATGCTTGAACGAACTGCACGTTATGCGACTAAATGCACCGAAATGAAGATAATTGTATTGCGGTTATGTGGGGAAAAAAATTTCCGCAAAATATCTAATGCTAAATCTTGGCATCACAATTAGGAAATGGTTCACAAAAATACTAAAATATAGTGAACAATCAGGAGCTGACTATAAATCACCACACAAGAAAAGTGCTGCACCATCTCTAAATGCAACCAATGAGGAACTTACTAAAACAGATCCTTTTTTGGCTGCATGTTTTAATATAACTTGAAATTTTGGAAACCCTTGACCTTGTCAGTTTTGCCTCTTTTCGCAGAAAACTAAATAAATGAATGATTGTCAAGAAGTTGACCATTAATTAAATACATCTGTTTTGCATATTTATGTTTTTTTTTTATTAGATAAATTAAATTGCAAAAATTTTGCTTTACCTTCTCTGTAAAAAAATCTGCAGGAACGTTTAAATTGCGCAGCTCCAAACTACAAAGAAAAAAGCTTTTTACATTGAAATGGCCACCTTAAGCTGAATATGAAAAATGTACCTAAAAGTATGAACAAAAATGTGGAGTGGAACAGAAGTGGAGGAAGAGAGAAAAGTTTAAATGATGACAACAGAGGACAGTTATCGGAAAAACTTCATAACTGATGAGACTGAGTTCATCACACAAAAAAAGGCACTAACAGAACAGATTCTTAAAGAACTGAGACAAGCGTAACTGAGGGGCACAGCACTGCACATCAATAATCAACATGACTGGGCAGTGTTAAGAAATGGCCATGATTACCAAAATTATTCTGGTATATAAACACATCTCAGCCACTTGCCTTCTTTATGAAGAGTAGGGTATGTGTGCTTATTTGTGTGTGTGTGTGTGTGTGTGTGTGTGTGTGTGTGTGTGTGAGAGAGAGAGAGCCAAATCCTCCATGTCTAGCACTGTTCCTACAGCTCACTCCATTTAAACGCCTGAGGAGCGAGACTTTCAAGCGTTGCCATGGTAACCACGCCAGATGGCGGACTGGTGACGAACTAATTTTTGTTTCTGGTAGAAGACAATATTAATTTGTTTCATTAGGTTTTGTACTCTCGCCCATCCTTTAAAAAAAACAAAAAAGCTGAGATCTACAGATTGTGTACAGCTCTGCCTCTCTGTAATTCATTTAAGATATTTTCAGGTATTATCATAAATCTTAAATCAGTGACCGCGGAGCATATTTATATATGAAAAGTTGTCAAATATGAAAACTCTACCTGTATTTACAAATGTTGGGCAGTTTTTGAGGTTCACCTGCTAAACAAAGCAGATCATTGTCATTCTATATCAATCAATGGACTAGCATAAGACCATATTTGATTAGATTACAAAGATTTCTGTAGTCCACAAAAGTCCACAAATAATTTTTGCCCAGCAGTGGTCCTGTAGTGGTCTTTTTCCATTAATAGACTTGGAAAAAAGATTCTGAAATTGACCCTAAATGTAGAAGTTCTACAGTCAGTACACAAATGGTTAACAACTTTAGTTTTCTTAAGATTTTTTATTTTTTTTTATGCCAGGAGAAATACTTTTTTGTTGTCTCTATGGTAGGTGAACCTGCTAAAACGCCCAATATATGCAGAAAAAAGGCAGGTATTCCTTAATAAGCTGGTAACAGGGTGTTGTTTTTATGTTACCCATATATCCTTTACATCAACCAAAAAGTGACAGGTCCCTCTGAAACAGTAGAAGCAGTGAAAAAGGTGCAAGAGGTGCTTTTCTATTTCTATTTTTTTTTCTTTTTTCTTCAGTACATATTCTATTTCTACATCATATCCTTTTGCAAGTGTGACGTCTTTTGAGGGTTGTAAAGCAGTCTCTTTCTGCAGTGCCGCCTTGTTTTAGACGTACCACTCCCGGCGGGAGATCATGGAGCCATCTGTGTGTGACACGTAGTCACTGTCATAGCAGTCCTCCGGCAAGAAGGGGGAGCCATTTCCAATCACCTGCGGGCCAGGATATCTGCGGGACTCTGCCTGGAGTGAACTCCTGTGCTTGTGTGGGGTGCTGAGGAAGCTCTGGTGGTTTGGCTGGTGGTTGGGTTGGGGGGTTGGGTGGTGGTTGGATTGGTAGCTCTGCTGCTGATTGTGGTTTTGATGGTTCTGGAGGGTTTGCTGGGTGTTGGCCTCTCGCAAAGCTCGACTGCGACCATTTGGGGATCTCTCCCGCTCAAAGCCACCCCACTCCTCCCGGTCTTTGTCAGTGACGATGGTGCCATTGACATCGCTTGATTTGAGCTTGGTGTCAGGACTGGCTCTGTCTGCCTCATTGGAGTAGATGTGAAGTTCGTGTGGTGGCGGCGGGGGCGCTTTCTGCATGTCTGAAGGTCCCAGGTACTGCTTGGTGTAGTAGTCTCCACGGAAGGTACGTCTCCGCCTCTGGTAGTAAACTCCACCAAGCACTAGAAGCAGCAACAGGAAAAGAGCTCCGCCAACCGCCCCACCTACAATGGTGCCCAGGTGGCCCTCATGCAGCGGCGCCAATGTCGGTGAGGTGAAGAGGGCTCGCTGCTTATTGCCAGGCGCTGTGACAGAGATGTCGGCGTTAGGAAGGAGCACATGGGTTGTGGAAGGCATAGTGGTGGTGGAAGGAGGATCTAATGAAAGAAGGAGGGAGGAGGGGGTAGGAGGAAGGGAGGGAGGAACGGAGGAGGCATGGACAGATAAAGAATAGGAGAATGTCAATGCCAACTACATCCAGATATTATTTACATTTATCACATGAAATTCTGTCCAAGCTACCTAATGACATGAATGTTATAGACATGACAATTAAGCTACATATTGTTCTACAGCCATGAATGCAGCAGTTTAGGGTTTGGTATGTACTGAAAGCAATTTGTACTATATAAAATAACAATGAAACAAACCACTGTCTGCTTATATTCTGCAAAACATAAAACTGCTGTCCAGGGCAGTAGACTGTGTCTAAAACAAACAAACAAAAAAGCATGAGAGGTGGGAAAAGTAAATCAAATAAGTAAATAAAAATCCAGAGAGGCCGTGTGTTATTATTTTCTGTGTTTTATTTATATTTGATCAAAAATAATCAATGATATCAAGATAAAACCTTAATATAATATTAAAACATTTTAATCATTTTCTAAAAAGGTTTGGCTTGAAAATGCAAGGTGGTCTGAATATATTAAATATTTACTTGGCAGTGTAAATTCAGCCAGTTTTGTTTAGTTGAGAAAAAAAACACACTTACATTTAAAAACAATTTGTCAGAAATAACAGTAGAATACAATATTTTTGAAAGGACACTTGGTATAATCAGAATTTCTTTTTAATTCTGATGGAGGCAACTGTTATCTAGAGCACAAAATAAATTATACACATTCTGTTGTCATGTTAAATAAAGGTTTTGTTCTTTTTTTTTTAAATATACTATAGTATAATATACTCATCATTCATATAATTATCATATTTGATATTATAATTACATTATTTATATATTTTTTTTTTTACATTATCAACTACTACATTGTGTTTCCTTGGTTTCTTTGCATAAATTTTTTTTCTTAATTTAAAAGAAAATCTTTTGTTTATTATGATACAAAACTTTTACTAGATCAGCCCATACTATTTAATAACTGCTAGCATTATCATATTGTTTATTTGGTGTCCATCATACAGTACAAATCCCTTTATAGGATCTGCTGCTATAGAATCAATAAAGTTTTAGAAGGAGTGCAGTGATAAACCTGGGACTTGCAGCTGCACTTTTGTCAGGTAAAATTGTAGTAAAATGTACTAAACAACTATGTAAACTTTGGGTTCTGTAGCATTGTCTATAGAACTAAAGAATCCGTCATTAAATGCAAAGCAGGTGGCGTTTGTGTGTAGCTGATCCTAAATATTTACATAAGGTTTACTATCTTGATATCACAAGAAAACTTATCAAGTTTTGTTAAACAGCACTGCGAAATAAATATAAAACAAGACCTCTTTGGACTTCTGAAAGTTTTATGATAAGGGGTTTCATGGGGTTGTACATACTAGCGTCTCTCGCTAACTTGTGTGGAGCAACCATGTTAGCTGAGAGAGGAAGTACGGATGAGGAAGGAGATGATTGGGAGGAACAGGGCAGGGAGGTATTGTGAGCTAGAAAGGGGGGAGGAAGGAAAAGTTACAGCACAAATCATTGCACCACAGTGAATAAGTCAAAGGTTATCCTAGAATTAGCTAGACGTCTGAAGAGTGTTGAACACCATAGCCATGCACGGATCGCCTGGTTTGATTTGAGCATTCTAAATCATGCATGTGTACTACGCAAAGCTGCTGGAAGACGACTGGTTGTAGGAGTCCATTCATCACATTACAGAATGTCCTGTCTCTACAGTTTTAAGAACTATCTGCTTTCATTGGTATGCACGTGCGCATGCATTCAGCAGCAGGAGGTGACGTGTCCTGGAAGTTTTCCACCGGATGGATACAGTTAGATATAAAATGTTACACTCTCCCAAATGTAGTAGACCCTGATGTATAATGTAGCAGAACGCATGCATTCCTTTACACAATATTCCAACAGGCAAGGACAATGTGCAAAATGAAACAAGTACAGCACATATGTTTCTGAATGTAATCTTGTGTGTGTGTCAAGGTTTGGCTGAAGGAATAAAAAAATAAATAAAGAAAAATGAAGAAAAATAGCATCCCTCCCTAAAATTCCTGTCAATTCCTTGTTGTCTGGGTTCTGGAAGCCCAGCATTCCAGGATGACCTTGCATGCGGTGGGATTTTACAAGAATTAAATGAATCCCATAAAAATGCAGATGATCTATACTTAAAAGCACAAGGGCACACAAAATGGCATTTCAATTTCAATGTATTCGATTTGTGCCTGTGAACGTAGAGAACAATTTGTCCTGATCAATACACAGTAGAGCCCTCTAGCCTTAGCATGTCATGGAGAGGGAGAGAAGGAAAGCGGTGAAGAGGGGACAAGCTGCTGAAGGTCAGAATACATCTCACACACACACACATCACCCTCTCTCTCACACACACACTTTCACACACATTCTAACACACTCACAGTCTCAAATAATGCTCATGGGAGCTTTAACCAAGACTGACAATCAAGAGAGTGTAAGACTGAATGTGCCTGTCAATGTCTATTGGATGAAACATGTTCGAGTCTACATGAAGGAGAAATGAGTCACAAAATCCACAACACGTTCCATTTGGCGGCTTTTGCCACATCCACCATCTGGACCAAATTTTTAATGGAGCAGTGATATTAGCAAGATAGCCGGAGCATCTAAAATCAGTTTTAGCACCTTATGCAATCATCTACACTAGTATGCATTTTTCTGCTTGCTGTTGGCTATGCATTTTGTATAGAAAGAAAATCTAAAGCATGGTATTTGACTATTAGAATACTCTATGCAATGTTTATCCAAAAATTGCAGAATACAATACTGACTATAAAGCCACCTGGCGATCACACCCATACATGCTTTAAAACAACCTGTTCCAGATAAAGTCACCTTTCTGCTGTTATAATAACCTCCACTCTTCTGGGAAGGCTTTTGAACTGATTTTGGACACAGAGTCTGGCAGGAGTGTGGGGGTTGTGCTCATTCAGTCAAAAGAGCATAAGTAAGGTCAGTTTCAATTCTTCCCAAAAGATGTTCAGTTGGATTGAGGTCAGGGCTTTATTCAGGCCACTTGAGTTGTTCGATTTCAGCCTTGGCAAATGCTTTCATGAAGCTCGATTTGGAACATTTTACTGTATGCAGAAAAGGTTTAGGCCTCTTTGTTCCAGTAAATGATAATTATATTCTATAGCATATAAGGACATTCAATATAATTGAATTTTTCCTTACTGGCAACAGTTTCAGGAAAAAACCCGTGTGTTATGGTCACATGTCCACATACCCTTGGCCATATATTATATGTACTAGGCAAATAATATGTTGTTTACTACCATTGTTATTAACTACCACTGGGCCATTTTATTAGATTTTTCAACCAGGAAGTTCACTTTGTACGTCACTCCTCTCATCTGTGCTTGCTTTGTGATATTTTGTGATAATTGTGATAGTTATACTGGTAATATCGGCAGTGCTGGCGCATGATGATAATCAGAACAGCGACACTTTTGCTCCTAAGATATTGCTTTAACAAAGTAAAATCGTTGGTTTAATTTACAACAAACTATTAAAATTGCACATTTCCTCAGAAAAAAATTGAAATGTTTTCTATGTTCTATTGTGCATACTATACGAGTTTCATAATAAAATATTGCATTCTGTTTTTATTTACAATTAACACAGCATCCCAACTTTTTAGGAATTGTAAATTCAGTTCCTACCAATCTGCCATAAATCTAACAAGATTTGACAGTGGGTTTCTTTAAATCATTTTTTTTGCTGCAGCACATCTCAGTGATGTTAAGATCTATCCTGGGTCAAATAAAGTCTTTCTTCCTACTGTAATTACATGTGTATTAAGTAAGAATAAAACCCCTCCATGCGGTTATTTAAAAAGAATCAATGATTGGGGGATGTGAACTATTCATTACTGAATTATTGAAACTGTTCGTTATTTTACTTTTCATAATGTTATAATGAAATCATTGCTTTACAATGAAATGTAGGGCTGTAACGATTCCTCGAGTAATTTGATTATAAAAATTCATTCAGAAATTATTTTGTGGTAATAAAAATTAAGTACATAAAATAAAATAAAACATTTCAATAAAAACATTTTAAGACACCAGTTTTATTTTCTCTTTCTTATTTAGTATTTCTCATTAATAAAGAATCCTATCCGATGATTTGAATAATCGATGGAATAATCGTTAGAATACTAGATTACTTAAATAATCGATAGCAGCAGCCCTAATGAAATGCATAATTGGAAAAAAACAGTTATGATAATAGAAAGAAGAGTTCAGAAGCTTTGTCTAGTAATGTGGATGTGTATGTAGCTAAATCTCTTCTCAGAGCAGAGAGAAATTTAATTTGTCTGAAAAAAACTCCCATGAATCTCCATGCCTTTATACAATTACTAATGTGTGCGTGTGTTGTGGCTGGTCCTCATAAGAAAAACTTGTCTTTCTCTTTCTTTCTACACACAGACAGACACACACACTCTTAATGTCTCACACACCTGCAGAAGAATGTCTGCCACAGATACCAGAATCTCTTGATTGAAGCCAGTGATGCAGCACACTCACGAAAGTGAGACACAAATACAACATCAAACACATGCTTATGTAATCGTGCGTACACACACACACACACACACACACACACACACACACACACACACACCAGTGTTTAATCTCTTTAAGGGACAACATGCAAAAAGGGAGATGAATAATGAAATTGTAAATGTTTGAAATGAGCTTGCAAATGTTTCATGAATTTTTTTTCCTGAGCAGCACGACAGGTGGAGTGAGGGGGAAAATGCATGCAAGTGCGAGATGTTCTGCAGATACTTCAGTGATTATACAGCCCCATGCACCACAGACTGCTCAAACAATAGAGACCAATAGAGGACAGGGCAGCACCTCACATAAACAGGAGGTCGACCTGTGGTATGACTACCCTCTGCTCTGAGATGAACATAAGTTTAAACTCGTTACATGATTACAAAAGGTCTAAGAACAGAAATCCATGATTCATAGAATTTACGTAAGGTGAATAGCTTTGCTTATTAGTTTATAGAGGGTAAAGGGGATGTAGTTGGGGGGACCGACTTCTTAAATTCGTTTTGTACTAATTCTCCTCACATGCACCAGAAACATGTTCAGACATGGTTCAGTCATATAAAAAAATAGCCTGAGAGTCTTACAGGCAGCCTTTTTAAACTGGTGATAGGTTCAATGTGCATTATACTCCAAGATTCATTTTTGCTCATTACAGACCAAATGAATGAATGAGATTCTATAGACTTCCTGTCTGCTCAAACCAGTCCGGTCATTCACTACTGATCTCTCTCATCAAGGTGGTGTTTAAGTTGATGCATTATGCTGCTGCCACATGATTAGTTTATCGAATAACCTCATGATATGTACAGTACAGGTATACTGGTCTTAATAATAAAGCGATAATAAACAGTAATGCATAGTCTGGAAATGAATGTGTAGAAAATTGACATGTGAAATGATCATTATGTGCAGTGTACTAATGGTAAATTCTGCTGTAAGTATATTATAAAATGTTCTGGTTATTTTTGTAATATTAGGATGTTTGAATATGAGATGGGGTGCAAGAATATATAATATTTTTTAATTATTTAAGCAAAAGGCTATGAACGGGTCAGATTTGTGCATCAACATAGCAGCTGTTACAGCAGTCACTGCTTAAAGAGGCCAAATCAGTCTCTACAACGTTCTCTTGGCTTTACTAAGTCTAGAAGAATGCAGCCAAACTTTAATTTAAAACATCCTCTGTCTGGACTCCTTGAAGCAAATCCTTTCGTGCATACAGGTCACAACAGACAATGTGCCACAGCAGAACCCTCCCAGCAGTAACCTTTAACCCCATTATGACACATGATGTCAAGATTCAAGATAGAGTGAAAGTCTGGATTAGACTAAGGATTCTTCTTTAATGAACAGCTATGGCGGCTCCCCTGAGTCGGTGGAAGTGCATTCTGCTCCGATTCATAGACACACCCTACAGCATAAATGTGTGTGTGTGTGTGTGTGTGTGTGTGTGTGTGTGTGTGTGTGTGTGTGTGTGTGTGTGATTGCATACATACAAAACTATGCATCTTTCATGTGCACATGTAATCAATACCTTATGTTTGCGTGCGATAGCCTTTTGATTGTAACCAAATGCAGGACATTATTGGACACGGCTGCGCACAGCACAGAGATATTTACGTTTAAACTCCCTCTCACCTTGGATGCGGATCCTGAGGTCACGGGAGCGTGTGGTGACTTTATTTCCCACCTCGCACCTGTAAACGCCAGAGTCATTTCTCTGCAGCGGCCTTAAAAAGGTCAGGGAATTATTCACCACCTCCACTCCGTCTGGCATTTCCCCGTCCAACCTGACACACACACACACACACACACACACACACACACACACACACACACACACACACACACACACAAATAGTTGTCAAAAATATAGTATATTAAAAAATATGGTAAATATGGCTGTATTCAGGCCACAGTGTCTGCTCTAACCAGGGTATAAAAGCAGCTCGATGCTAAATAAAGAAATTTAGGAATATTTGAAAAGTTTTAATTACCGTAAAATAGTCAAGTTTATACGAACTGAATTGTGTATTTATAATGCTTCAAATTTCAGGCTATATAAAGTTATGCACATTTTTACAAAAGTGGGAAATGTTTCAACATTAGATCAGGCCAGCTATCTTGCTAAAGACTGTGCCTGCTAGAGGCATACAAACACACCCTGAAGTCTAGAAAATATGGTAGCTCCCGGATACTGGAATAATGAAAAACAATTTTCTAAATGTTAAGTGCTCAGGAAGTGTAATGAGTAGGAAAAAAGGGGCGACTGGTGGTGTGTGTGTGTGCAGCCTAAGATAGAGCATCTGTGCTCACAGTGCTGTAACTGGAATCAGGCCTGTGAACAGCACGAATCTGAACTCAATCCAGAAAGCTTGCACGAACAGCACACTGTGTGTGTGTGTGTGTCTATTTCTGGTGGGTGTGTGTTTGTGGCTATGTGTACACACCTGATCCATCTGAAGTAGTGGGCTGGTGGGTTAGCTTTGACTTGGCACTTCAGCTGGACGTTCTCCCTCCCCACATACCAGTCCCCATCGTAGCCGAGCAGCAGTATGTCCGGAGCAACTGTGGACACACACACACACACACACACACACACACACACACACACCATTCAAAGCAGGTACAGGAAGGCAAAAGCATTTTTTTTTTAGCAACCTCTGAATAAAATCTGTTAAACTGGGAGCATAATCGTCAAGGACCTCGGACAGACAAATGTTTTAGCAAATCTGAAGAGAAACTGACTTTTAGAGCTGAATTTTCTGACAAGATTAAAGCCCCGTTTAAGGGTGTTTTTAAATGAACAAATCAGAACTGATTCCATTAACACCTCTGACTGATGCCACAGAACTGTGACAAAAAAACTCCATGAGCAGCATGAGCACAGATGAGTAGAGGAGAACTGAGGAGAGGAGTAGCTGTGTGTCTTTCATTCTTTCTATTTGATCTAAACTTCATAGATACTTTCTGTCAGTGAGGTGATCAGACACTGTTAAGAAATAAGTCTCACGTTGCTGTGTAACCAAACGCCTGAGTTCAGCACCAAATAAGAGAAGAGAAACAGAGAAGAGACGGAAGAGAAGAGACAAAGAAAAGACAGAGGACACAAGAGAAGAAGAAAGAGAGCCTCAGATTTGACCCAAAATTTATCGTGATTTTGCAAACGAGTTTGTTCCCTAGAGTTATGATTGTTGAGGTTTTGTGGTTGCTTCTAAAAATTCAGTTGTTCATTATGCATGGTGTAAGAAACAGAAGAGAATTTGGAATGAAGAGAGACACAGAGAGAGAGAGAGAGAGAGAGAGAGAGAGAGAGAGAGAGAACAATTAGGTAGGAATAAGAGGAAAAAAAGGGGGAAGAAATTAGGAAAAGGAAGGTAATGGCACAGATGATACAGTCGAACACAAAGGGGTTAAACAGAAAAAAAGCAAAAAAAGAATAGGAAAAGCAAAAGAGAGAATGAAAGAAAAAGAACGAAAATCAGAAAAACTGATACAAAATAAAATGTGGAAAAGTGAAAAGAAGGAAAGAAAAAAAAAATAATGATTGATAGGTGTAACATGAGCCAAAGGTTATTTGATTTGGACAGTAATAAGATTTTGGCAAAACATGCATATTATGCATATTCTTTTAAGCAACATAATCTATTAGATACAAACCTCTTGTACATCCAAGAGCATTAGAAACTCATTGATAGTGTTTCGATATGACACTGATATCAGAGCCGATTACAGACTGATATCTGGTACTGATCTCGAGACAGAAGTGATTATGTGAAACCAACATGACACTCTGCAGCTTCTTCTGCTTTAAAGGAGCTACATAACAGCTCTTTCAGTCATTTCTCTATTACTGTGTGTCTACTGTGTATCTATTATTGCATCTATTACTACACTCCAAAATAACTTCAACTTTCTCTCTCTCTCTCTCTCTTTTTTTTTTTTTAACGAAACTACCCACTGCTATTTAATATATGTAAACAGACCTCCCTGAAGCATTTTGATTGGGTTTAAGGCAGATATGTGAAAATATATATATATGTGTGTGTGTGTGTGTGTGTGTGTGTGTGTGTGTTTGTGTTTGTGTGTGTATATATCTAGACATAAGACATATATATATATATATATATAATATCTATATATATAGATAGATAGATAGATAGAAAGATAGATAGAAAGATAGATAGATAGATTCTCCCCTTCATCACACAAATTCTTACAGTTAATCAATAGAGGTGATAGAGAAAATTGCTAAAATTAAACATATGTTGAACAACACAAGCCTTTTTAATCAGTGCACCTACTAGGTTTTGGTACCCGTGCCTACCTGCAGCCTAAATTACAGCTGATTGATGTACAGTTCCAAAACATTTTTCTCATTCTCTCTTTAAAAGTATTATATTTACCCAATGACATATAAGGCTAGATCAAGAACGAATGATAAGAATTTAAAGCCCAAGACACACCAAGCAAACTGTTGGCTTTCAGGAAAATATTGGGTGGTTTTTGAATGACGGTTGGCTTTAGTTTTTTCTGGGCCGTTGGCTCTAGTTAGACGGCGTCAGCTGTTTTTTCGGCTGATTCTGCATGGCGAATCAGAGGTGGAGCTCATAGACAAGAAACTCCAATTGGTTAATTAGCTTAACAAATAAGCACACAAGTAAAAAAATGGAACACGCTTGTGGTCATTCTTGCTTGTCTTTGCAACTTCGTAGATATGATTGAAAGAAGCTACACAGATCCGTTTGTAACGATCGTGGCAGGTGTAAACACTGCTTGCTTTATATATTCATTTTTCATTGCTGGAGACACAAAGCACTTCTGTACATCGCTCTGGATAAGGGCTTCTGCTAAATGGCACAAATGTAAATGTAAAATATTTACAGTTCTAGTTTTTAAGGTTTCTCTGTTTGGATGCCAAATACACACTACTGCCACCTGCTGTATGGGAGAGTTATGTTCTCTCCAGCAAGAGCTGAGGTTGGTGAGTAAAATGCACCTGCCTAGTAAAAACATACCAAAAATCGGCCCAATTGATCGTCAGGCGACGTTTAGTGTTGACGTACCGTCACTTTACTTCAAAAATCAATACATTTTCCAATAAGAGCATTTTCCTAAATGCTTCACTCCTATTATGCCACAAAGACTTGTCAACAAATAGTTTTTATTTTTTAGTTTTTTTTATAGTTTACTTTCATCAGTAAGTTAAGGCGTTACCTCTGACTTTTATAAAGATATTGACAATTAATATAATGTTAAATATGTCTTCCTACAAAAATTGTTACATAATGATGATGTTGATATGCTTTTCTTTGTTCAAAGGAATATTTTTTATTCTATTTTTATTTGTCTTAGATTATACGGAAGTTCAACATACAGAGAGGCAGTAACGTATTAGAACAGCATGTTAAGTGTTATCTGGGATTTGCTCTGACTAATCAGAATCCAGAAATCAATAGCATTATAAATTGCCCACAGTGTCCAACACACACATACACACAAACAGAATAGACAAGGGGCACTCACACTGCACGTTGATGACGTAAGGCATCCTGAATGGACTGGGCAGGGCAGGGTGCTTCACCACACACGTGAGGGTGTCACCCTGGGCATGACGTGTGGGCTCCCAGAGGTAGTGCACCTGTGTGGTTGTGGTGCCGTTGCCATCTTCCTGCATGTGCACCTCTGGTGAACCGTATAGAGCTGACTCCCAGAAGACGTCAGCTGGGGGACGGGCATGCTCGGCAATGCAAGTAGCCACAGTGGTCAGGTTTCCTCCATCTAACAGGGCCGCAGAACCCGCAGATATGTACACCTTCGGCTCCACTGAAAGAGAGAGAGAGAGAGAGAGAGAGAGAGAGAGAGGCAGGGACAAAAAAGAAAGAGACTTTTATACATACATATACACTACAGCATAGTAAAATTATTTTTTCGCATATCCAAGGTATATAACAAAGCATGATCATTGATCACTTACAATACACCTATATGCCAAGTACAATTACTTCCTCCCTATATGCAATGACAGCTTCATATCCTTTATTTGCTTACCTACTGCCAAATAAAAAGCTGCCAAAAATAATAAATAAACAATGCAGACACAATTCTTCTTACAATGCTGATTAATGCTCATCCTAAACAGGAAGGAGCAAACAGTGTTTTTTCTGTCAGAGTGAAAAAACAGTCAGTGTGTCTACTGGCTGCTAGTACACTTTATTTCTCCTCAGTGTTATTGAAGGCTTTTCCAGAGAAGCTGTAGTTAAAATGTCCTGTGGAAAAGGGAAGTGCGTATCATAGGAGGGCTAAATTCCAAAACCCTTGTTCCAGTTCATTTCTATTACGGTTACAGTTTTGAGGCAGCACATTTTGTAACTGTTTCCAATGCCCAGTGAGCCGTGCTTTAAAAGTGCCCATCCTGAAATTAATTACCCCTCCAAAGTACCAAAGTATAGACTTCGAAAGAGACGCATGAGTGTATGGGAACTAAAAATAGCACAAACAAAATGTGTCCCAAAACACTAATCAAAGCCTCTTTTAATCCTTGATCCAGAACCAAGACATCAATCAATAAGCTCCATTCTTAACATGCGTTCGAAGGTATCAGAAAAGAGGTGTAACATGAGGCTTCTAGATACACAGGAATAACCTGCACAGATGTTTTTATTTGTTTAAAATTTTAGTTTGGATTCATCATTCCAAAATCAACTTGTATCACTTTAAATCAACACATCAGTGACCAAGGAATCATTGCCCACTATGTGTGTTCCTTGTTTACTTTGTAACATTCCTCAGAGGAAGGAGCCAAGAATCAAAGAAGGGAAGCAGAGAAAGCAAATAGAAGGTGCTAATAAAGACATTAGCCTAGGCCACTGGTAATCTTTACAGTGTTTGATAGCTTTCCATTCGATCGATTTGGTGTCTTGTTCATTTATTTACATTGTTAGGGTCACCATGTATCCAAATGCTGAGACTAGTGGGCATGAGGATGTAAAGAGACATAAGGATACATTTACATTTACAATCTGTCTATGGGCATGTTTTTGGAAGATGGGTGGAAACTTACTTAAACAGTAACCTGAGCTCAGGTTAGAAGCAGGAACCCTGGAGCTGTGCAGAGACAATGCTACCACACACAGAGTTCCCCTGAAAACAAATGCATCAGACCTCATTCCAGTGTTAAGTAAAAAAAAAAAAAAATGATGTCATCACCTCTCAGTAATTCTGAGAAATGGTGAGGATTTAATAAAAAACTATATGTATGAGGTGTAACTATATTTATCTTTAAGCAGCAAACCTTGCATCAAATCAGCTTGGACACACACACACCCCTTCACCGGAAAGCAGGCACACTCCACCTTCCTTGCCTCATTGAGTCAGCTTTGTTTGCTTTTCCACCCCTCCCTCAACCCAATCCCCTCAGCTCATTCCCGCTCTCATTCTTGCCTGACCTTCAGCATGTGCAGCAGCTGAGCGCTCAGAGCCACCACTGACGACATGTGTGTGTGTGTGTGTGTGTGTGTGTGTGTGTGTGTGTGTGTGTGTGTGTGTGAGAGAGAAATGTCAAAGGATTGCGACTGTACGCAGACTATGTGCATGTGTCAGAGTCCAGAGTCCACACGATACTCGTAAAGACTCCCTTGACCTCAGCTTATGGGGGAGCCCCTAAAAATAGTAGGTCATCATGGTACCTACTAAACACAGACACATACTTATACACACATTACATTCTTTCTGTTCTAATAATAGCTCTTGCGTATGTTCCCCCTCCCCACCTTTGTGCTCTATACACTGGCACTAATGCTCAGTTTTCCTTTTCCCCCTTTATTACATGAATTTCCCCCAACCCCCCTCCCTTCACAGACTCAGTCGGATTAAACAATTTCACCTTTTTGACCCCCAACTTTAGTTATCACAAACGCACATGTATCCACACGCAAACAAAAACACTTTCCAGTGGTCACCTGCATTCCTTTATAACCTTTAATCCATTACTTAACTTAATGAGTTCCCTCTTTTGCTCTCCATTTCTATCTCGCGCGCGCAAACACGCGCACACACACACACACACACACACACACACACACACACACACACACACACACACACACACAGATCTCTCAGTGACTTTTGCAGCAAAGCAGATGGGATGCAGGAGAGAGCATGACGTCATACTGTTCCAAGGAAGCACTCTCTCTTCTCCCAACACATACACTCCCCTACCCCTCTTACCAATTCCCCACCCCTCCAACTCACATAAACACACTTCCCATTTGCTACCATGCTGTTTGAATGGGGATAAATGTGCAACAATTAGTCACACCACTTTACCCATAATAGCTGTGCGTCACACTCGGTCAGTGACTTGGGCTGATAGCCTGCACTCTTGTATTCAGCCTACCATGGTACACTCTTCTTTAGGCTAATGAAGGTACTGTCTAGGCAGACACACACACACACACACACACTGCATAATCATCACTTTCACATGACGTTAGCTCTGCCCTGGGAGTCAAACTGTCAGCTGGGGAGAAATTTGTGTTTCAGAAGTCAAGCGTTTGATTTACAATCACCATCAGCTACTTTTAAAATACAGGTCACCATGTAGGTAAATTATTAACTACCAGTCTGTAGCTATAGGACCACCCCAGAGCAGATATTATTCAGAGGGTGGAGAATTCCCTTCCCACTTTCACACTAGCGAAAGACAAAGCAACGTGTGATCATTTATTAATACAAGCATGATCATTCATTTAATCCAAGTATAAAACATGGCCGTAATTTTCCATTAGTGACAATGTGTCCTTTAAATGGAGATGTTTTTAATTATATGCAGATTTGGTATGAATCCAAATGACTGGTTGATTCCTTATGTCTAGATACAAGGATCTGGACTGCATATTTTTTTTTATAAATTACAAACTGAAATGTAAATCACATAGACAAAGCTTTTTTTGCGCTGTATAAAAAATTATTTTTATATTGCGACACCCCACACCGTAAACATTTATATAGATAGCTAGTAATTTTAGCTGCTACTGGCCATGTCTACAAGAGCAAAACTACAAGCAGCATGAGAGTCTAGGGTCAACATAACATTAACACCACATCAGTGGCAGTCTGAAAACTTACAAATCCTTTGTGCCTTAATCCTTTTGTATGCCCTGGAATATATCTAACTGCACAGTCGATCTTTGAGTGCAGTGCAAAGCTTTATATGGAGCTTTTGTTTGCCTGGTGACTGTCACTGGGATTATGTTAATTCATGCAAGAAATATGCCTTCCTATAATAATTGCATAGTCCAAAAACAATAACAAATGGTTGAATCATAACTGGGCCAATGCAAAATGCATGTGATAAACTGGGAAAGAGATTTAAAAAGAAAGAATAGCTTAAAAATGTCAAAGTTCATAAGCCAACCATGTGTAATATAAGCCTAATCATTTTAGTTTGGAAACAGATACCAGCAGTCAAAACGTCTGATTCTCCCACACCACAGCAGAAATGAGAGCTTTAACTTTCTTACTTTAATATGCTATAACCTTACTTGCATGCAAAATAATACCTGGTTCAGGAAAAACTGTAGTTTTCAAAACGATATATATAATACAAATGAATTACTTCAGGTCACCACAGGTTTATTATGTAGGAATTTAATACATACAGTATCTCGCAAAAATGAGTGCACCCCTCACATTTCAGCAACCATTGTAGTAGATCTTCTCGAGGGACAATACTATAGAAATAAAACTTGGATATATATTTTAGAGTAGTCAATGTGCAGCTTGTACAGAAGTATAGATTTACTGTCCTCTGAAAAAAATTCTCCACCTTCTGCTTGAGAATGCCCCACAGGTGCCCAATAAAGGTTCAGGTCTGAAGACATAGTTGGCAACTCAATCCCATTCACATTCACCTTCAGCAGGGCAGTTGACATCTTGGCAGTGTGTTTGGGGTCCTTTTAATGTTGTAAATCTGCCATTCAGCCCAGTTTTGAAGGTAGGGCATCATGTTCTGCTTCAGAATGTCACTGTATGTGTTAGAATACATATTTCACTTAATCTCGACCCTTGCAAGGCCTGTTCTGATTTGAACCAGTCTTGGAAAACCTCTATGTCCTAGCCACTATACTGTAACTGTTATTCCTGTTCTTCTAGTAGCCTCAGCCATCTTTGTGGATAGCAACAATTCAAATTCTAAAATCTCTAGAGAGTTCATTGCCATGGGGTGCCATGTTGAACATCCAGTGGTCAGTTTGGGAGAATTGTACTTAAAGCACCATATTTTAACTGTTTTAATGTGGCTTTGCATGGTTACACGTACTGTCCTCATGTTTGCTGGCAATTATTTAGACAGTAATGGCTGTATGTAGAGTTATTTTCAGATGACAGTAAATATGTACTTCTATACAAGCTGCATCAACTATTCTAAAATATATAAAAATTTCATTTCTATAGTGTTGTCCCTTGAAAATATACACCAAAATGGTTTCACTCGCTTTGGTGAGATACTGTATCTTACTTAAACTCACCAAGGACGCTGAGGGTGGTGGAGGCTTGTGTGTTGCCCAAAGGAAATGTTGCCACCTTGCAGGTATAGTCACCGACATCCGAGAAGCCCACATTCTGAAGCACGACAGTGGCATCATGGGCGGATGGTATGTGGAAGGACAGGCGGTGCATGTACTCGGGCTGTATGGAGATGCCGTATGTGGGGTTGTAGACGGCCACTGTGGCCCAGCCGGACGGCAAGCGCCTCTCCCATGAGCTCTGTGTCAGAGTCAAGTTGGAATCGACCTGAATCCTGCAGCTCAAGGTCACATTTTTTCCCAGCACGCCGCTTACCTTGGGGGGCACCATTACCTGGCTGCCACACACACCTGGCAAAAAGAGATATTAGTCAACTACTACATATTATTAATCACTTATTTTTTTAAATCATGGCATATGGTTATTCTACAATATCACAATAATATAAATTGTAGAGAATTATAATGTTTTGTGTTTCTAAAATTGTTCCTTATGCAGTTTAAACAGTAAACAGTTCACTCTGGCCATACAGTGTGTTAAATATTGCAATGTCAAATTAATTTCTATTATATGGCATATACATTTGAAAAGATATTTGCATTTAAACAAATTTGCCAGTGCATCACATGCCAAATATTTATATACATTGGTTTGTTAGTTAAACTGGAGCACAGAGAAATTCTTTTCCCCTCCATGCATGTCGTTGCAATTTGTCAAATGGCAAAAGTGGAAAATAAAGCCACAGGGGTCTGCTTTAAGAGCATGAGAACCTACAAATTTATGTTGATCTAAAACCTGCTGAAAAACCCTTACATTAGCCTTTTTTTAATAGCAGTGTGAAGTTATGAGGTGTGAAGCTTTCATATTTAAGTGAAGGTAGGGAAAGAAGTCAAAATGAATATACGTAAAGGAAACGTACACCACATGCGCAGTGATTTCTTTATAGTAAATCACATTGTGCACTTTTTTACTAACTCTTTATGAACCAGATCTCCCTCAACTAAAAGACTAGCGAGTGTTTGGAATTTACGCACTCTTAAATTTACAAGGTGGACTGGAGTAATTCCACCATTTGCAGGTGCTCGTCTCTGATTTTATGTCCACCATGTCAGTGTTTTTCCTCTCACTTTCTCTCAGAGTACATTACTGACCAAAATGTTTTATGTTTTTTTAACCATGGACACTATAATTTACTTCTTTGGCTGCTCTGATAAGGGTTCGCCACAGCAGATAACCCGTCTCCATTCCCCCCTGTCCTCTACATCTGCCCCTATCAAACCAACTACCTGCATGTCTTCCTTTACCACATCCATGAACCACCTCTCTGGTCTTCCACTTTTCCTTCTTCCTGTTGGCTCAATCCTCAGCATTTTTCCACCGATATACTCTATGTCCCTCCTCTGCACATGTCCAAACCATCTCAATCTCGCCTCCCTCACCTTCTCTCCAAATCTTCCTTTATGCACTGTCCCTCTTATAAACTTGTTTCTAATCCTCAAAAGAAAATTTTTATACTATATGGAGGAAGGTTTGTGGACACCATAAAATTGGTTTGTGATTTTTTTTAACATCCCATTTCACATTTAGTGTGTGATTGTCGAGATTTGCACTCATTCAGCCGCAAGAGCATAAATACATGTCAGTAATAATGTACTGTAGGTTAAGGAGGCCTGGGGTGCAGTCAGTGTTTCAATTCATCCCAAAAGTAAGGTATTTAAAAGGGTCAAGGTCAGAGCTCTATAGTAGGCCACTCAGCATCTACTCCCACCCATGTAAATCATATCTTCATGGAGCTGGCTATGTGCACAGGGGCATTATCATGCAGGAAACATTTTATGCTCCAACAAAGACATACAGTTGTGTGCCTTTGGACTGAACCTAGAATGGCTGAAAAAGTCAGGTGTCGCAATATTTTTTTATATAGCGATTCTACTCAACAATTCACTTGCGATGATTTTTAAGTTACATTCATGTGCAACGACAAAGCAATCAGGAACCAGTAATTTTCAAAGAGAGTAAGCGGTATCCTATAGCATGAGCTAAAGCAACTATTGGAGTGTGTCCAGCAATGCAAAAAATGTGAACATCTTAGCCATATATGAAGCAACTTGGTGCAGTGAAATAAAGATAAACAATATCACCATGTTCCATCCTGAATTTTCGAATTCATAGGTGTTTTTGTACATTAGCTGTGTTAAAGAGAAGTAATGAGTAATGTTAGTCTTTAGAAGAATGCAAATGCCACTACTCGGTTCTCAGTCTCTATTTATTAAACCAATACTCACACTTTGTGTCTCGTGCTATAGTTGGTCATAGCTCGGTTTGGTTTTATGTAGTGTAACAACGGGCATGGTGTCTCAGAGCAGTAATGACAGGAAAAAATTTACATGGGAATAAGACCACAGAGTTCCCCCTGTTCTCCCATCCGTCGTTACCGCCCCCTTTTAACCACTCGCTTCCTTTCCATCTGCTACCTTCCACCACACAGTCGCCCTCCAACAGTTTTTCCTCTTTCCATTCGCTGAACAAAAGTTTAATTATGTCTGTGTAGATGAGAGCGACGAAAGGGACAGAATGAGGAGGGGAGAAAAAAAATAAAATAAATGGAAGGATATAAAGGCAGAGAAGGTCGCATAAAAGACAACCTGCGTGTGATTACGCTCCAACGAGTCCAACCTTCCTTACACACGCAAACACATACCCACGCAACCTCGTACACGCTTCCCCTTTATGCACAGGCATTCCCTTCATGTGGTGATGTGGAGGGAGTGATGGAATTCGGAGCTGTGCCTGTAATACATTCCTACATCTTTTATGTATCAGTCATTTGCAGGACATTGCAGTCAAAAAGAAACACACACTCTGTGACCCCATTGAGGAATTGTGTACTTCAGGCTATTGATTCAAGACTTAATATTAATAGCATATTGCCTTCACACCTATTGGATCTGTTACAAGAGCTCAGGAACTCTTTTGGGATGGTTACAGGTTTTGGGATGTGGAAACGTTTTTGAAACATTCATGGACATGTTTCAGGAACAGTAACAGAACGTTGCAGAGCTCTAATGAAAAGGGTTACAGAGTTGTCAGGAAAATAGTTCAAGAACTTCCAAGGAAAGGACCAAGGAACCCTTATGTACGAAATCTGTTCCCACGACAGTCATAGACAGTTCCCCCTAGAGTTCCCAAGACAGTGATGGACAGTTCTAAAGTGATGCACACAATCTGCACAACAGTTTCATCATCTTAGCACAGGAACATAGTAAAATCAAAAAAGAGTAAACAATTTACATGCATTAATGTGCTCCTCGCCGAGGCCTGGGATTGGCTCCTGGGCAGAGAACCAACCGAGCCACACAAGCCAGGCACCATGCCGGTCCCATATCCGACTAAAATGGAAGGTTTTGCGTCGAGAATGCATCCGGCGTAAATAAACCTGTGCCAAATCAAATATGTAGACCAATGAAACAATGTGGTGACCCCTAACAGGAGCAACTGAAGGATAAAAACAACAATCCTAACAAATTGTTTGTACAACAAAACAAAATATTTATTTCCCGGCTAATTTAATTGGGGTGAAAGAGTTTTTTTTCGGGGCATGCCACAAGAACAATTTTTAAAATACACTTGATGTCTTTGATTAAAAAAAATAATAATCCGTGGCCTTATATGAATTATTAGTAATTAACTGCTTGTTAGCCAACACACTTCTTTTTAAATATTAGGAAAGAGGATGTTTCCTCTGTGAAGCTTTGACAGCATTTTACAAGCAGCAATCTTCAGAAGAAAAAATCTACAGTACACCTAAGAATTTTGTATATAAATTTAAAACCACAAACTAAAAAGTTTCCTAAAATTGGAAACAAAATTTCCACTTTCCAGACCTGGGAACTTTCAGAAACATATTTCCTCTGCGTCAGAATTAGCTGTGTTAGTTTTTGCATTGTCTTGCTAGTGCTGTGTAAATAATGTGTTTAAATTATTGTCCTATTATTTTAATATTTTTTAGATGTGTTAAGAAGTTTCCTCTCCTCTCGGCTCCGTGTTCTGGCCTTTTTTACTCTTGGTGGAGGATGGTGTACTGTGATGTTATGGGTAGCTTGTCATTGCCACCTTATCTGTGTAAAGCTGCTTTGAGACAATGTTCATTGTTAAAGGCGCCATACAAATAAAAATGAATTGAATTGAAATTGAATTGAATTGCTTGGTAAACTGTACATCTGCCTCTAATGGTGAAGCATGGAAATACAACTAAATCAGAATCCTTTTTTACAAGATGTCTTAATAAGGTAAATTTCCAAAGCTGACCATGGCAGAATGGTGCGTTTGAACAAAATCATTTTGCAATGTTGTTTGTAAATGGTCATGCAAGCAAATGGAAAGGCATGCTAGCAAATGCTAGCATTAGTTACATTTAACCCACCGCAGGAAAAAGGATTTATAACTTTTCATCAGCAGCCTCGCTTATTACATCTCTGAAGGCCATCCTGCAGTGGATCCACACCTATTGTTGCAATGCCGTTTATTACTACAGGCCATGAAGCTACTCTGAACACCATACAGAGGTGTTTTGTTCCTCACCGAGGGAACTGGCTTTGATCACTGTTGAAATCGCCGCCCTCGAGAGAACCCATCCTCATCTGTGTGTTTTCTTAACACGAGAGTATTTGCGTTCGACGGGATAGCCGATAGCTGACCTCACTTGCAGAATTGAAACCAGGCCTTCGTGGAAACGCTGTGTTGCGATCCACTCGGCACTGCACTTCAAAAGTATCTGGATTCAATCTGTAATTTCCCCAGTCTGCTCCGAGATTATCTGCGTCATGTTCCGATCAGCAGGGAGAGGTGAGGAGCATGATGAGGACAAAATGAGGAGTCAAATTTAATGGCGCTGCATGAAAAATCAGGAGGAAATGGAGCACAAAAGCATGGCAGGAACGAACTTGGAGAAACAAAAAGATACGTGCGTGTGCGCGTGCGCGCACGCGCACGCACACACACATACACACACACATACACACACAAGCAGCCTTTCAAAGGACATTAATTGCAACAAGCTGCCGGTCCGAAGACGTAAGTGCAAATCGGACCTTTTTGCGTTGCCTGGCAGCAGTCTCCAAACACTGCGTTTCTCAAACTCAACACTCCCAATATGAGCAGAGGGAAAGAGTGAGACGGCAGAATGCGAGGAGAAGGCGGAGGCAAGAGAAAAGGAATGAAGGGGACATCCTCATTAGGAGTTCAAGCCCTGCAGAGCACAAGCACAACTCCACAGAATGGTGCAAAAGTGAAAAAAGCTAAACATGGACACAAAGAAACCCAACTCAGATCTGACTCTCTCCAATGTTGAACTAGCTATAGAAAAGTTCATTATACAATGAAAAAGACACAACAGAAATCATAACATCATTAAATTTGGAGATCTGTATGATATTAATTGATTTCATTGATTTCAAATTTCGGGTTGGCTAAAAGTATATAATAAATAGAAAATTATGAAGTACAGCAACTAAATCATTTGGTAGCTGCCCTTATCAAGAGTAACTTAGATTTTTCTGTTACACCTGAGCAGAGTTAAGGGCCTTGCTCAAGGGCCCAGCAGTGGTAGGTTGATGGTTTTGGGATCTGAACTCATGACCTTCTGTTTAAAAATCCAACATAATAACCACTAAAATAACACAAGCCACAATTTGATCTATTTAATAAATCCTTAAGACGCAATTAGTCCCACCTTCTCTATTCCCATTGCATTCTGAGCTTAACAACTGGCAACCACTTCTGCCTCTGATTGGCTGTTGGCATCAAGAAAAAAATGCCTGATTTGAACGAATACATAGACAAGCAGACTGCAGACAATAAAACAAATCAGAAAATCATTTCAAAATTTTACTTTGTTCACTGTAACAGAATTTCCTGCTTTAACTAGACAGTATTTCTGTGAGAAAAGTCCATGTCTTGTCCTCAACCCACCCTGGTTAGAACAACAATCCCTTCCACCATACTCTGCTTACAGCCCCTTGCTGAGCCTCTAAATCCCCACCCTTACCAAGCATGTGTTTGATCCCACTGCACATCATATCATATCCTCACCTCATCATGAGAGATCTTCAAAACGAAGAAAAAAAAAAAAATTCTCACAACACTGGTTTAATGTTAATGATAAAGACAGAGTGGGAAATCTATCATCTAAATGGCTACAAAGCAGCCCGCCATCAGGGAAGAACAAAAGATCTTTAGCAAAGCTGTCCCACAATTGTTAACTCACCCTATTAATAACCAAACCCCAAGAGAAATTAGCCTTCCATTGCCTGCATATTTGGCTAAAAATATTCTTACTGATGATTTCACTACACAAGCTTTAATGCGTCAGCAACCCCAAGGGGAAAAAAGACCACTAAAGGGAGACTAACTGATTTAGCAGAATGACAGACATTCATGAAACAAAAAGAGATAAAATTATGTTAAATCTATCAAACAATTATATAACCTCACTAAATCAAACTATATTGGTTAATAAACAGGGCTATAAATGATTTTCATAATCACCAAAACAGCCTTCCATAAAACACTAGCAAACCTGATGTTGAACTGCTAATTTTAGCTAAACTGCCAAATTGGCAGGGTGAATACTGTTCAACAACAAAAAAATGACAGGAAGTTTATGGGGAAATAGTTAACCTGGCTTACTCCCTCACAACCACATTAGATTGTCATCAGACAAACAAAAGCCCCATTTAAAGTGAATTACCATATTTTTAGCCTTCGTTACTGCTATATAATGACTTTGCCATACGGATGGACAGTCCGATGTATTCCACATAACAGTGGGGATTAAACTGGACTATATTACTGTCTAATTCTCAGGGTATCTAAAATGTAGTTTTGCATGCAGTACCATACATTATAAGGGAAAAAATATGTGGTAAATTGTGGGTTAATTCAATTTGTACAGCAATTTTCTAATATTATTACATTTCGAAAACATTTCTGTACTTACAGGCTCAATCACAGTATGCACATTTTACATAAACAGATAAACTCTGTGTATCATTTATGGAATGAGTGACGAGTGTCAGCTATTTATAACGTTAGAAGTAGAGCTGCAGCTACTTTTGACAAACAAGGCAGTCTTCAGGCCAGAGGGGTTTAGACATATTGTGCCAATATAAGATGTCTTTTTTTATTGTCCTCTTAAATTCAGTAGAAAAGGAAGAGGCTTTAAAGGAAACAACAGTTTAGAGCTGCTATAATATGCCATGTGCAGGCATTCCACAACAAGCAATTAATTAAAACTGTGTTCTTTGGGTATTTAAGGAAATGTTGCTATAGAAACAATCTAATTCTCTATAGTGTTTTATTCTTGCTAGAATATGAAGGAGTACCAATGTATAGAAAATAAAATGTACAGTCCTATAAACCATGCTGAGGACATTGTATGTGACATATGAAGCACAAACACACACACACACACACACGCGTGCGCGCGGAATACCGGGTCATACACATGCATAAATAAATCAATAAGGCAAGGCAGGTAAGGACAGTTTAAGGAGCTGGTGATGCTGACAGCAAGGACACAGAGTCCCCAGTGGAGTCCATCTATTTCCCATTCTGCTACAGTCAGCTGTCCTTTAATACAAACTCCCCACCTGCAGGGTGTGACAGGCATGTATAAGTGTGACCATGTGCAAAAGGGAATTGGGGTAATAAACACTTTTCCATGTGTTTTGCATAGCTGGTCATGTCCTAAGACATTAATGGTGCTCAGTGTGAACAAACCACAATAAAACATTTCTTAATAAATAAATAAATAAACACATCAGGTTGTCATCATATATCGTCTAAAATTCTAGATTAAATTATGAAGAAGCCTCCAGTATAAGGATTTTATACTATGTAAAACTGTAACTGAGATTTCTAACACAGGCAAGTTTGTAAAACAGAGGAGTTTATAGCTTACAGTATAGAGGAGTGATTTTAGATCATAAACCAGGAAATTATGAATATCATGATTCAATGGATCAGATGGATTATGCAATGCCCTCTTCCCTTTTTCTTTTGGAGGCAGGGTCAGGAACTGTGTCTTGCTGATATTCAATTCAATTTAAATAGAGCTTTTAAAAAGTGGACATTGTCCAAAAGAAGCTTTACAAAAATAAATAGATTATAAATATAAATTTCATCAGTGATTAGTCCCTATAAATAAATCCCTAATGGGCAAACCTTTGGCAAAAGTGGCAAGAAAAAAATCCCTGAAATGGTATGTGGAGAAAAACCAGACTGAAAAAAGAATCCATCCTCATCTGGGTGACACCGAATGTCCATTTATTATAATTCTATCATTGGTGAGGTTGACTTTTCACTGATCGACACTTAAATCCAAAACATGGAATTTGAATCCATAAGCCAGAGGTGTCCAATCTTCGCCAAAATGGGCCAGTGGGGGTGCGAGTTTTTATTCCAACCAATCAAGGACTATAGCTGATATTCAATGAAAATGAAAACCATTTAAACAGGTAGAATTTGGTGTGCACTTGCTTGGTTGTAATGAAAGCCTGAACCCACACTGGCCCCTTTGTTTATATTAGTTTATACTGTTCATATTCAATCTTCATGATAAATTCATGTTCTTGAATAATGTCCTGGTACCATTTGGAGAAAAGAATTCTAAGTCATGATCCTCCCACCTCCTTATATCACTATGGTTATGGTATTCTTGAGATCATACACACAACCCTTCTTTTTCCAAAAACAGCAAACTGAGTTATAGAGTTCTATTCTTATTTCATTTGACCAAAGGATATTGTTCCAAAATAGTTCTAAATTGTGTAAAGGCTTTTAGACATGCACTTCTTTGCCTCTCCTTAAAACAAACCAAAAAAAAAAAACTTTTTTGTTTGTTTTTAGCAGAGAAGTTTTGTGAGAACGTAGTTGACTGTAAAAATGCTGTTCCTGCTGCTTTCAGGTCATTTGGAAAGTCAAGTGACTTTTGATTTCTCTCTTAACTTCTTTATTATTAGTCAAAGAAAGATTAGTTCTGGTTTCAAGAACTTCTACATGCATGCTTTTGAACTGACTGTCCTGACAGGGAGGTTTGGAATGATTATGTATTTCATGTAGCAATAACTATCCAAATACTTTGTTCTCATTACTGTAAATGAATCATTACAACACAGTCTAAAAATCTGATTGAAAATGAAACCTTAAAGTCTACTGTGAATGTGAATCATTTTCATTCCACAAATTGTTCCACCTGCCAAACTACGATGGGAAAAACTCGAAAAATAACAAATTCTGCTGGAAAAAAAATATGTACCCTGCTGTTAAACACTCTTATATAATACATAGTTACATGATCCGTTTTTGTGTGACCCAAGATTGACTTATTGTTGAGCCACGAGATCACAATAGTCGGATTTTACCATCCGGTTACAAAATCTACTTATAAAACCTGGCATGAACCGTGAACCACATGAGGTGTTTTCAGGAGAACAAACTGGAGCTATGGAGGAGGTACGGCTGGGGAATTCTGAGCAGACGGACAGGTGTTCTCGACAGGAGGGATGAGAAAGGGCAGACTTTGAACCCAGCTCGCTCTGTACCCATCACGCAGACCCACCGGAGCCTGGAGGGAGTATGTGCGGTGCCTGTATGTGCGAGGACAGACAGGAGAAAGAAACATGGATGTGATGTGTAGGCCTGTCTAAGATCTTAATGCTACCTACTCTTCAAGGAGTCATGAAGAAAAAATGAGGAGTAGGGGGAAAAGGTTAATTGATTATTAGGTTTTTAGGCTATGAAAAAGAAAAAAGAAAAGTTGAGGAGTAGCTTGTGTGCACTCTTTGTGTATAGAGTGGTATATAGGCACCTAGGTGGAGGCTGAATCATTATTATGTTTAGCAGCAGGCTCCGTGTGGTTTCTGGTTTCACATAAAGGAGACTGTATAGCTTCAGCTGCTTGGGTCTTGGTGGAGGAATGCATGCTGGACGTTAATAGTCCCATTCCACCCCCTCGTGAAGACAAATGACCTGGTCTGGCTCCAGTGGCCAAATGGCTGCAACCACATTAGAGGCAGATGACGCTGAGGTGTTTAGTTTGTGAGACACTGTTTATGTGGAACAGAATATAATGCTGAAGGTTTTTTCCCTGTAGTAGGTACAGTGGCAAAGCAGTATTGTGCATGTAATAATTTCTGAATAAGCCTAATTGCAATATGCCCATTTTGTAGTGTCTTTATGGCGGCTTTGCTATTATAGAAGTAATAGTGACTACAGGTGTAGTAGTCTCACTTATCTCTACACCTTTACACACCATTTTACAAGCATTCTTTGTGCTTCAGTATTCTCTATGCTTCAGAATTCTCTCAGTATTGTCTATGCTTTAGTACTGTTTTAGTATTCTCTACAATTCAGTACTCTCAATATTCTCTATGCTTCATTATTCTCGATGCTTCAGTATACTCTCAGTATTCTCTACACTACCATATTCTCTCAGTATTCTCTACGCTGGACACTTTAATACTCCGTACACATCACCTTTTCCTGCTTTTTAAATAATAGAAAACAACAAATATTTCATTGTTAAAGTCATTTAAGCCTTTTTATTCCTCGACAACCACCATATCATCTGCTTTTCTAATATCCACTTAAATGGAATGTAAATACGAGCACCCTTATTGTATCATTAGTGATGACAATGCCTTGGGCTGAGACTCTAAACAACCATATTGTTGTATTTTTTTTTTTTTTACCAAAATGGTCTTTAACCAATGGATGGCTGATGCAGTAAAAAGATATATTACACGAGTCATCAACATAAGATTTATAAAAGTAATCTAACACTGGGGACATGTTGTTATAGGAAAACAATCAAAGACAGGGCGATGGGATTCAGCTTGACATGAAGTGGAGTTACTGTTACTACTTTGAAAAAAAAAGTTGTTTTGATAAGTTTTTGTTTTCATCTTAGGTTGGTTTTCACACAAAGGTTTTATTAACTAAGGAATAAGAAGTCATATGGTTACACTTTAGACTTGCGATAACTGAGGATTAATATTTGCATTATCATAGAGACTATCAAATATAGTCAATCACATATAGTCTATATATAAATTGTTTTTTATTTGATGTTTTGCTTATTATAACTATATAAAACACTAATTCAATGCATTTATTTATAAATGTGTATTTAAAAATACAATATGTGGCAAAAGCCACATATTGAGTATAAAATTTTTTTTTAACTACATTTTGAAGCTTATAGTGGCTGCTTTGTTGTAGAGTTCAAGGGGGGTTTTCTCCTTGAACACATTCACTCATGCTAGTTGTTTCTTTCTGTAAAAAAACAATCCCAGCATTTGAATATGCAAGGCAAAGCAATTTGTGTAAATCAACATTTGTATTTGTTTTTATTGATAACTGCAGATGGCAAGTTGACAACCATGCTTAAAAAAATCTATATAAAAATATAGTAACTGACAATTTTTGTTTAAAAAAATAAATATTTTGACATTATGTTCAGTTTTAAAGATATAAGCATCTAGAATATATAATTAATTTAATTTTGTATATTCATTAAATTATATATGCATCAATTAACTATACAAACACGAACGTTTGAACGTAGTAAAGGCGCAGTAAATCATGAAAACAGACCACGAAATTACAAAAATAGATAAGTAAACGTTGTAGTAGACATATGCTATAAAAAGAGAACAAAACAGAATCGCAGCAAGCAAACAGGCTTGATAAAAAAAAAATTGAGAAAAAATAATATGCATAGGTGTACAAATGCAGAATCATTCACTGAAAACCACAACAGTGACTAAAAATGTCATTTTCTGCTTTTAAATTTAGTGTTTGTTCACACCTTATAATTTAATCCACGCTTGCGAGTCACGACAGAACAGATCCAGAGCGAAGTTCCGAAGTTAGCAAACAAACAGTTTACACAACATTGAACTATACCAGTTTCACATGATGAGGATTATACAGTTTTTGCTTACCGTGCTGATGTTTTGCCCTCATCCACGACATTGGGGACACACTTTTTTCTGTTGCCAGTTGACCCTGTGCTCTCCGCCAATACACAAGTGGCTGTGTGATCTTGCCGTCATGCTAACCCGTAATTAATCGATATCGGCATTTGTTGTCAACGAATTTCATTATCCATTATTATTAATTTAATTGATTAGTTGTTGCAGCCATTATATAAACTATAATTTAGCTTACCAGTAATTACAAATAATAACATATTAGGTTTGTTTACAATCAAAGAATTCCTGACATTAATAAAGGGAATTTCTGACATTTAAATGCTAGCTCCAATCTGCCCCCTTCTTCAAATTCGCAGTGTCTATTTATCACCAATCAGCAATATGCACCGTATAAAGAAAGGATGAATATATAGTAAGGCTAAGATTATCTCCGATGCTTTGTTTAGACCAACTACACAAGAAGCACTTTTCACACGACCATTATTAATGACGCACCACCCGGTTTACTCTGGAGCGCTCTCGACAAGTAACACAGAAGACGCTGCAGAATGGAAAATAGCGGAACAGCAAAAAATAAAAGCGAGTTTGGGATCATTTCAAACTAAAAAAATGAACACTGTATAGGGCGTTTAGCTTTTTCAAAATTATCAAATAAATAAATACAATTTTAAAAATCTATTATATATTTGTAACATATTTATGTTTGCTTTTAATGCACTAAATGGGTTTAGTTTTCACAGACATTCTTGTTTGCAATAAAAATGTAAATTTTTCTGAAAAGGAAACAAATGACGTTCATTTTAAGAGACCCATCTTATTATCATTGTCTCTTATATATTTAGTATTGCTCTTTAATAAAGAAAAAGTACTACCTCTCCAATAATTCGATTAAATAATCGGAAGAATAATCGAATACTAAAATAATCGACAGCTACAGCCCTAACATATAGTATTGAACATTTTTTTCCAGACCTGAGAAGATTAAAGTCAAGACTGTAGTAAAGAATTTCGACACTGAACTGCGGGAACACAAACTAAGGTCTTGTAAATCTCGTAAAACCTAGAAAAACATCATGGAAAATAAAAGCACCTACATAAATTCTATTTGCAGGATTTTGTTGACTTATAATCTATGAAATATGGGACTTGGAGGCTGGTAGTCATAAGTCAAGTCATATGAAGCACTAAAGGTCAGGCTATCCTGCAACTGTCAGCTCATTAGTCTTCCATGAGCTGACAAACATGCAATGACAGAAAACAGACCAAAATAACAACATAATGCAGAGGTCAGATGAGCAAGCCTGGTCAATATTCTTGCGAATGTGTATGTGTGTGGCAGCTGCACAGAGGTCCGGCCCTCGTTCTCCACAGGGCAGCAGCAAAGTTGATGCTCTCACACGGAGGTAGTGGTCGGGGAGAGTGACTCATGGGGCTCCATCAGTGAGCTTCTCGCTCCAGTCTAGACCACAGCGAAGCAAGCAGTCTGCCAGACTCTACCCACTTGAGCACACTTGAGCACACACATACGTATACACATGCGCGCGCACACACACACGCACGCACGCACACGCACACACACACACACATCACGAGGAGTGCGAGAAAGAGCTTTTATGGCAACTAAGCTGTTTATAGCACAGGGAACCCCATGTGAGAGTCACTCTATAATGGACAATGTTTAATGTAAACGCCAGAGGAAGAGTGTGAGGGATAATAAGAGATTAATGAGTGCTGCTGTGACCTCAGCGGAAATTAAGCCGAGAGAATAAATGATTCACAAGATATTCCCTCGATAACCAGCTTCCCCTATGTGCTACTGTGTGGTGACCAAACCCAAATGATTTGTGTCAAACTGAAAATTACCTCATGGAAAAAAAATTATTCACAAACTGTAAAACTAATGACGGCCTAAAATCACATCCCAAATATTAATAACCACTGGCCTCTATTTCAGGCTTTGAGCTTAACCTCACAACATTGTAATTTAAACCCCATCAGAGTTTAATGATCTAAACAGATAGAACTGAAACTGCTGTTTGTCATTTCCACGTCAAATCTGTCTACTACCCTGATCCCTCCACCTCCCCCTGAAATGGAACAAACCAATGTTTTCATTTTGGGTTTTCTTTTCCATCACTCTCTCAAAGGGTAATGCTATTTCCTTGAATTGGGGTAAACTCAGTCGAGAGTAAGAGGAAAGGTCAGGTCCGGATAAAAAAAAGAAAGAATATGAAGGGATGGGGTGCCAAAATCTTTGCAGCCAGGAGAGAAAACATTTTTTCCCAAAAATGACCGTAGATTTTAAACACTTGAAATCTTTTGCAGTGTAATGTACACACAGAGACTTGGGGCAAAAAGTGTTTACTCACAATTTCTTTGGATGTTTAACATGACTAGTTTAGAAGGGTTTTCCCTCATTTGGGTGTTTTAGACAGAACATTTAATAATTCCACCAGAATAAAAAAAAAAAAATTTCCCTTTAGGGTGCTAGACAGTCTTTTTAAACCATCTCAATCACAGACCCCTAGTGATTAAGCAAGCCCCAAAAAATTGTACTCATTTCTACTGAGCTTCTTACATTCAAGAAAAAAAACTAGAGGTCGACTAAATAAAAATAATAAAAAGTCTATCCAAGAAAATAACTCTTGCTCCCGCCTTGATAACATCGCAATGCACGAAGGGCTCTTCCTCTTCGCTTCCTCCCACAATGCTATCAGACACCCTAGACTGAAAGTGCTTCCTGTCCTCGGCCCGCAATTGTCAGCCAGTAACTGAGCTATGATTTATAAAACACAGATTTGATGCATGTGTATGATTTAACAGGAAAACGCCTTTTGGAAAGTCCCAGTTGTTCAAACAACTCCTTCACATATCCTGGACTTTATACACCTCTCAAACTGTATCAATAAAAGAAAAGTCTTAAATTCCCAGCAGAAAGAGTGTAAATTAGGGGTCAGCAACTGGCAGACAGCGGTCTGGACGCAGACACAGTGAAGTAGTTCAACTTACCAAGCCAAGCATTTAAGAAAATATATTCATGCAGAACTAATCAAAGTGTTCAAACTTATTTATTACGTTTAGCAAAAACTGTAAAAAGCAGCTTTCTGAAAAAAGAGCATTCACTCACTTTCATTGTTGTTTTCATTTTGTCTAATACATTAATGAGCACAGTTGCTTGACAGTGCTTTGCTTAATAATCACAGCCTGCACTAGTAGATTGATTAGTCTTATAAAGGCTAAGAATGCACTTTGGGTGAAGGGATTTTTCTACTCAGTGGAACATGGCTCAAAAAGGGAAAGCATCCACCTGAAAGTCACTCTAGGCTATACACAGCTTTGTCAGACATGATGACATGTACAAGTAAAATATCACCATCAATAAACTTAAACTCCCTTCTAGCAAAAAAACTGGGAAATAAACTCAAAACCATCGATGGTCAATTGGTGGATTCTGACCCAATAAAGTATATATAGGGTGACTCAAAACTGCTGTAGCAAAGCCAAAAAAACATTTTTTTAAACACTGGTCATCATTCAGTAACCCCTGAACAATGGCTGAATTCAGTAACAAATCTCCTGTTGCTGCTTATTACATTCATCTATTTAAATTAACGAATTGCAATAGACCATAGACTGAATACAGAGACAGGGAAATCTGGGCTAAAAGTGAAAGACTTTCATAAATTTGGTAAAAAAACCCACAAGATTTTATTGTTCACATACAGTGACAACATGGTATAGTAGAGAGCCAGTTCATTCTCATACAGCTCAGAGGCCTGTAAGTAAACGATCAAGAATAGCCTGGGTTTAGCAAAATATAAGAAGCCATTCATTGAAGTAGAGACAGTACTTCATTAGGTCTAGAAAGACTTTCCCATGCTATTTTTGTAAAAAAGAATAACAGCCCTACCAGTCTGAAATTGTATTTATTTATATAATGCATGTTCGAAATATATTTGATGTGTCATATTCCATGATTAGTAGCCAAGAGCTAATCATTAATAATTTATCATTGAAAAGTAAGTGTTGCTGCCATCCAGTCATGAGGAACATATGTACAAGCTGCATGCTGCGGTAGGTAAAGCTCAACTCCAACACACTGTACTGTAAAAACAAAGCCTCTTAAATCTTTAGGAGTCTGGACGACTGTCTACAGTCTAGGAAAATTGCCCATCCTATCTTTTCCTGAATTCCCCTTCAAAGTCCACAAGACTGGATGGGTGGGAAATGGGAATACATGCCGATATAAAATACTGCACAACTTTGGCCACATGGAAAAGAAAGAAAAAAAAAAGCATAAACGCTTCAAAAGTTTGGCCACACAGGAATATCTCCCAGCTGAGTGAGTTAGTCTGATCTCCGACACAAACAGATGACTATGATGATTCAATCTCAACTGATGTAGAGATGTTTCAAACAGCCGTGGTCTACAGATCTAACTCGCTTCTGCATACAATGGCGGTCGAGGAAGGCATGAACAAAGAGGGGTCAGACACCATGGTTTACACACATGAGCGGAAAAATAAGCAAGCAACTAGCTAGTCATTGTGTATAGGCAAGGAGGACAACTCAGACGGCATGTAAACACATATTTGTAGCAATGCCAAAAAGACCCGCTTTTAGGAGTCCCGATTTAGCAGCTCTAAGGGGACAGGCTAATTAAAGAGTGAAAGAAGGCGTAAACACACACGGTGTGGGCTGTTGGACTGAAAGACTTCAGATTTCCTCAGAGAGACACCAGGCAGCAAAAAAGAAAAGGAAAGTCGACATCATGTCAGCAGTGCTCAAACTCTGAAAGCAAGTGCTATTCAGAAGACTTGGGGAAAATAAAGCTATATAAATAAAACTGACATGATCTTTCAACTCACTTGACATATGACACGCAACAGTATGTAGAAGCTGAAGACCCACCAAAGCTATAATAAAGCATTTAAATAGGATTCATCATCATATTATATTAGTTCAATGCTCTATATAATATATACTATATGGGGAAAAGTATTGGGACATCTGACTTTTCCAGCCATATGTTTCCATTCTTCTCTAAACTGGTACATTTTCTGTATTTAGCACCCTTTAGCACCCTTATCCAGAGTGATGTACATTTATCTCATTCGTACAACTGAGCAGATATGGGGATAAGGGCCTTGCACAGAGGCCCAGGAGTGGCAGCTTTGCATGACTGAGATTTGAGCTCATAACCTTCAGATCAAAAGCCCAATGCCTTAACCACTAATCTTCCACCTCCCAACCTTGGTACAAGAAAGTTGGAGGCGCACAATTATATAGGATGCATTTTGAAGTGGTAACATAAAATTTTCCCTTCACTTGAACTAGGAGGCCCAAACAAGTTCTGGTATTACAATGCTCCTACGCATAAAAAGTGCTCTGTGAAGACGATTTATGGTTTGGGATGACTTGGAATGCTCACTGAAACTCAGGCCTCCTCAGCCTGATCAATACCTGACTTTATCCATGCCCTTGTGGATAAATGAGCACAAATATCCATAACTACACTGTCTGGTGTCCGTTAACTTTTGTCAAGTGTATGTAAAGATGTTAATCACTATAAAAAAGTATAAGCTAGAAAATGCATCTAATGCAAGAAGAATAAATAGTGACACCCGGCAGAGTAAAGTCATATGGGCACTAAATGACTATGAAACACATGCGGATGGAACATTTAGTGACAGGAACATTTACACCAGAATGACAGTGTGGAGTGAAAAGATGGATGAATAGGGAGCCTGCTACACACAGCATGTTTCTTTACAAACTGCACTGTGAGCAGACAGCAGCTTGGAGCACAAACTGCAAAAAAGTGTGATTCTGAGAAATCAAACTGTGCAGGCATCTGTTGTATTTTAAAGGCTATAATTCTGAACAGGCACTGGGAGTCTGTGCAGATTTCAGATGTCCTATCTGTCCAATAAACTAATGCTATATATCTTTCTAGCAGCCCATGTAAAATCAAAAAGTTAAGCGTAAACGGGGTGCAAATAATGCAGCGCTTCAAGCCAAGTTAGCAGTCATCGCTGCGATATGATGAGGCAATTTTAAAATAAAGAGTGACAGACATCTACCACGAGAAGCACAGCATCCTCATAATTACAGCCATTGAAAAAACGTTCCACTACATTTCAATGACACAGAATGAATGATGCCAATAAAACGCTCATCCTTCGGCATGGCAGCCAGAACCTTGTTACTAAGCACGTGCATTCTTGAGAGAGGGAATGAGAAAAACAGGACAGAAGGACAAAAAAAATTTAACAAAATTAAAACAGCATCAAATTTACACACAGTTAGCATCGAAACATTCTATAAACGAGAATATGACTTGATAAAAGAAAATAATGAAAAGAAAATCTATTTCATAATTTTTTAGGACAATGCGACAACATTAGGAAATGTCAAAATGTTTCAGAACGGAATCGTAGTTTACCCAAGAAATAGACACTACCCAAAAAACTCCCAGTACATAATGATTACATTGCAGGTTTGATTTCTCAATACTAAAATCTAGAAGCAAAAAATAAGCATTTTACAACATGACTGCGTTCTGGAATCTGATGGGTCAGAAAGTGTTGATTCATTTTCTGTAACCCGTAATTATAGTGCAGTGCAGCTGCAAATCATAGGTTTATATTAATGTGCTCATTCTTATACATTAGCGTTTCTAAAGTAACACAGACTTTAGATAGACTAGAATGGGAATGCCTCCCATGAACTTGTCCCATTATCACACTCCAATAAATACTTCTGGTGGTTTCCTGTGAGAAGTTCTGCATGTACGTAAAGCACGTAAGTATAAATGGAAGTCTCCGCATGACGTACCAGTTGCAAACTGCTGCAATAAAAGTGTAATACAAAATTTGGGGAGATAATTATATATGTATATCTTAAAATCATCATCAATCATCTATATATAGGGGAAATAATATTTCAGGGAAATAATCAGTGCGGTCATTAAGATGATTTTCTTATAACAGAACACCATCATGCTCCTTTCTCACTGTACAAAAAGCCCAGATTTAAGGTACTTTGTACATAGTAAAGGAAGCAAAAACCTACATAATCACACCAACATGTGCACACATCAGTATGACTTCAAACTCAAGGAGGGAAAAGGTCAAGTATTCAACCAGCAGATATGCAAAACTGGTATAAAATTTGACCCATATTACACACACACACGCACGCACACGCACACAAATGGGCACAACAAAAGGACAAAACAAAAAGGATAGTTACTAAATGAAACCTCAGTACATCCATAAGACTGAAAATAAAAATCTGTATTAACATTAGAAGTTCAACTTCGCCGCTTTCTCATCCTAGAGAAAACAGTACGAAACCCTCAAATGTTTTGGAAACCTTTAAAACACAAGCAGATCCTTATTATAATATTTATAAAAACCATTAAGAGATGGTGTAAAAAAAAAAAAAAAAAAGTGCATAGATTTTGCAAATGAAATGGACGACTCTGCAGAACTCATCCATAACAGGAACTCAAAACAGGGAAAGAAACCCGTTTTCTTTTGTGTATGTGGTGTGCGTTTACTGTGTTTAGCATTCCTGTAGCCACATCTGTGGAAAATAAACTGTTACCAAATCACACACTCTCTACACAGAGCCAACACTGGAACCATTCGAAAACATAACCTTTAGCAAAATAAGTCCGTTCTCAAATATATTTAGGTGTGCTTCGTCTTCTCTGGAGTAAAAACATATTAGATGCCTTTTTCTTTTTTCATGAGAACTTAAAATGGAATGGTAACCATCCAATATAAAACCATCTGCATTCTTTTAAGTGCATCATGATTTTAAACTCAATCAATATGTGTACTAAATTGTTGTTTAAGAGACAATACTATTGGTGGGGGGATAAAAAAGTCTGTACATTAATGTGAATTATACAGTGTATATTGATTCTGAGGGTGTGTCAAAAGGTCTGGAAAATATGGTACTTTGTGTACCCTTGTACATCTCAAATAATCCATAAGCCTGCAAGCAGCAGCGTTAAGTTGCACTGTAAAACGAGCGTAAACGACAAATAACGCAAGACCTGTTCATGCGTGAGACTGCGCCAAAAGGGAAAGTAATTAGTCAAACAACTCTGGTTAACCATGGGGTAAATAATTAATACTACACAGTATGAAGACACACTGCTGGGGGCTAAATTCGGTGCTCTGTGCTCAGTTTCAGCTTACAGTAATGAAGAGACAGAATTACAATCCAGGAATTTTGAAAATAGTTCATTACTGGTCCATCAAATAGCCGATATGACTTGTCTGGCTGTACAATCTATTTGTGGAATATTAATTGCGCATCACATCATCTCAGAAATGTAGTCAAATATCAATAAATGTTGTTGAATGTTCATTTGTTCAATGAAGACCATGTGGTTCATTACACAACACTTAGTTCCAGTCTATTAATTTGATTGGTTGTGCAGCGGTTCAAGAGCTGATATTTTACTCCACTTTTCCTTGTACTCCATGTAAAGCCCCAATTCCAAGCTCCAAGCAGTTCCCACAGCAGTGTCAGCAACATGAAACAGTTGTTATATTAATACAATTTGACATAATTACACAATTCTGACTGCTCTGATGATGATAACAATTGCCTATTTTCTAGAAGAGCAGTACTGGCAACACTACAAATCAAACATTTTAAGTGTTTAACTGTGTTCTGTCAGTGCTTTGCAGCACACACAGGTAAAGCTGTATAGTTTTCTGAAATGGGAAATACTTGTAGGGCAGATACTAACTTAACCAGGCTGGTGGGCGTTACCCTTTTTAACACCGGGAGTTGGTGTTCTACAGTAGCTGGAAGTGTTGAGGTGGTAACAATACCTCTGCTTCATCACACCATTAACCGCATCATGTTATACTTCCGGAAAAAACAAACAACCTTTCAGTTTGTTAATAAGCGTTGGTTGCTATTTTCGTTGTCTTCCTTTGGGGTAAAAAAAAAAAAACCTGAATGAATGAATATCAATCATCAAGCAGCATTTTATTCCTAGGCGCTACGCTTTATTTAACTATTTATTAATTATTTTTTATTGACTACATGACAATATGCGCATTCACAGTTTGCTTACTAATAAATGTTATCTTTCAGCACATCAATCATCCCTAACCGCTTACCCCACCCCCCCACCAAAAAAAAAAAAAAAAAAACACTTCACAGAAGCCTCATTAAATAGCGACAGTGGGGAAAAAAAATAAATAAATTGACATCATCCCATAGACAGTTCTTTGTAAGCGTAAGAGTATTTCAACTCAGAAATAGTCTGAACCTCTCTACACAATGCAGAGGCAGTGACAGCTCTGACAACTGGGGCAGTATGCATCAAATCAAAAAAGATGACCAAGACCTAAGGAATAAGACATTATGTTTAAGAGAGGACTATTAAACGAGGTCAGGGGGACAAAATGTGGAAGGACAAAACAAGATCGTTCATGAACAGAACAGATACACAACGGTTTCTAATTCTGAATATTATTATATTATTTATAATATAATAATATATTATGAGTCTTTACCTTACAGTCATTGCATCATTTAGTGACATCATTCAAGCTTTTCCTTACGACTGAGCTGACACCCTGCTCATGATCTGTGACCAGGCAGACGATTACAATATTCTCTAGACTTTAAAACTTTAAAACCATTGTAAAACTTGGGTTATAAGTAAACAGTCTTTACATAATAAGCACATTTACAGTAGACCTGCACTCCAGCAGTAACAATATTTGTTCACTTGTGACAGCTTTACAGCAGACTATCTATGTGAGCAGTTGCAACAAATTTTCTGGGTCTGTTTTGTTTTTATGGTAGGCATGCTGCTTCAGCTGTTACAGCAGTATGTCCATTTGCTAACAGTTTATTCAGTAGATATATTTTCCAGCAGTTGTGGTAGATCATGAATTTGATACGGGCAGTTTGGCTGTACCATAAGGTTAAGGTTAACATAAGCTTAAGGCCATTAACAGGCGTCTGTGAGGTATTGTGATCAATGTTTCAGCACAGGAAACTAGTATTAATTGAACTACAGTAACACTGACAGGACAATCACTAAACAAGACTACACAACCAGGAAGAGCAGAATAAAAATACAGGCCTATATGAACATTTCCTCTTCAGATTTAAGGTGTTTGCTTAATCCCGTTATCCTACAAAGCGATATGCTGTCTGGATATGATCACAGTGACACCACCAGCATCTATCCGCTTCCGAGACCGAGTTTAGGAAGGGGGAGGTCAAGACAAAAGGTGGATATATCAAGGACGTCCATAAACACTGCAATGACAGAAGGTCTGCCTCCCACCCACAGAGAGACAGCTGCTCAGCTCAGAGCTGCTGGTTGTGATTCAGCACCTTTCTTTTGGAGATTAATACCAGACTCAAGTTCAAGAAGTGCCTCTGTTGCATCATTTCTTTTAATAGAACAGCTGATCTGGTAAAACAACTCCATTTAAAACATTGTGTTTGCATCATACAAAACCTTAGATCTGCAAATCTGTAGATAACGCCGAGGCTAGTAGGTGTGTTGTGTTTACATTGCTAGAACGATATGCGTATAACTAGTGGGAAAAAAGCGCTTTACTTTTTAGGCAACAGGTGTATTAATCTAGGGAGCTCAAATCCCTATATAAGGGTTCAATATTTTAGGAGTCAGCTATCAGTGATAAACCAGCAATATTTTTATTTTTACATTGAAACAAATGAAAAAAACCTGTACATTACATTTAAAATGCAGTTTTATTGAATACTGAACATTTTAAAACGCTTAATACACCACAGATGGAAAAAATAAAGAGATGTGGGTCATCAGATATAAAGAGAACCAACGAAAATACATTCCAAACTCTTTTAAGTAAATGTTAGTGTTTTTCAGTAAATATATTTCTTAAGTCATTTTTTTTTTGTTTTCCTCCAGATGTCTGGCCAGCAGTGGCTTTAAAATTATTACCACACAGTTGAAGCATTAGATTTATAGCTGATTTTGTGCCAGTATTTTTTTTATGTAATGTTTGATGTTTTGAATATAGGATGTATAGCAAAATAAAATAAAAATATAATAATAAAAACAGAAGAATTTGGGCCAACAGGACTTTCATAATTCAATATTAGATTACTGGAGTCAGACAAAATAAAGCAAAGAATGGAGAGTAAGACAAATGCTTTTTTGTTCCAGTTCCCAAATACAGCCATGATTATTTTATTTGAATGACAAAGTAATTTTAAAGCTTGGTCTTAACATCATGATTATCTCAATCAGCTGTAGCAAATGTGGAGGTAAATCATAACTTAAAATTATTATTCTATATAAAATGATTTATCTGCTAGAAAAATCGTCTGTCGTTTGGGACTAGAACAGATGAATCCTGCATGTTTTGTCCAAGGCCACAGGCCAACAAGAGTTTAAAGAAAAAAAGTATTTTCAGTTGTCTTTAATAAATCACCAACATTGTTACGTTCTTCTAATTTCTTCCCAACTGTCATGTCAGTACCAGTACTAAAAAAATTCAGGATTCGATGCCAAACCTCTAAACTCCATGTCTGACTAGCAGTCTCTGACACTACATTCATATTTTGAATCGGGCCGTGTCACAGCGCCGAAATCTGCTCTTGATCCATGGAAACAGGCAGTACACAAAGAAACTGGCCTGCTTTGTTCATCACAATGCCTTTTGTGTAACAGACGTAAACACTTGTTTTGTGCTCAGATCCTTGTTTTTGTGGATAGAAACTCAATCCAGCACATGTCCTTTTCTAACTCTGTGGTAATGGACAAAGTTGAAATGAACATTGTTTGTATGGAGTCAGACAGCTCTTTCCCCAAAACACCTATGGTGAACCATAGAGACCAGACTAGACAAGACTGAAAGCTTTTGTTTTATTTTTTTTTAAAGCTTTGAAAGTTGTTTTTGTTTGCTGTAGTCTTGTGCATGAGGAGGCTGGAGAAAGAGTTTCGGTTTAGCCCAGGGCCAAGTTGCAGAACAAGTATTTATTTGATATTTCTATTTTTTTTATTCCTCTTAACTTTTTTGCATTAACATTTACATTTGTCAAAGGCCCTTTCCCAGAGCAGATTACTGATATATCAGTTATACAACTGAGCATCTTAAGGTTAAGGGCCTTGCTCAAGGGCCCAGCAAAGGCAGCATGGAAGTGGTGGGATTTGAACCCATGACCTTCCAATCAGCAGTCCAACATCTTAACCACAGTATGAATTGCTATGCTGTACTGTGATAAAAACTACTGTAATTTCCAGACTATTAAGCGCACCCAAATATAAGCCGCACCCACTGATTTTACAAAGATTTTTATTTTGAACATAATAAATAAAAGTCTACACTACAACTAATGAACTTTACACAGGCTTTATTAAAAGACAGTGCCTGTTAGATGACTTGTATCTAAACAGTAGCCTACCAAGAAAGTCATTGGTCACTGTCTTCCTCCTTCCTTTCACAACCTTTGGCATCGTCGTGCGTTTAAAAATCACCATCGGTAAAGTTTTTCTCCCGATGCCGTGCAGCTCAGAACACAGGTGAAGTGCGTTTTTCCATGCCTGTTTGTTTTCAGCGTGACAAATAATTTGATTTTCCTGTTGACAGTCCGAGTGAGCAGCAGGTCAAACGTCAGAGGAACCTCATCCACATTTATGATGTGGTGCGGCCCGATTCAGTGGAAGCGCAATTTACTATAAAGAGTTTTATTGGTTCACCTGAACCCGTTCGGCAATTTCATTGGTCTAATTTTATGGGGCTCAGTTTTTTGGCTTGAAGTTTCTGAAACCGGGAAAAACCCAGGAAAAATCCATATATTAGCCGCTTCATTGTTTAAGCCGCGGGGTTCAAAGTGTGGGAAAAAAGTAGCGGCTTATAGTCTGGAAAATACGGTACTTTGTTTTATGTAGACATTTTTCTCTAAACTATTGGATTACATTAGCTCATCCCTCAATTACCAGACCTATTTAATATAGGCAGGTGTGCTACTTTTTGTGAATTTGTTACAATTACAGATTAATGCTAGCACAGGACTGCTAGCAGAAACAAAGCTTTATAGTAGAGTGCTCTGAAAAAAGTTCCTTTTTTTGTTTGTTCCATTAATACATAAGTAAACCCATACATAATGAGGAAGTGTTAGAATATTGATGATTGACGATAATAAAAAGTGGGTACAAAGTGAAAGCTGTAGCTGTAGGGCAAAGCCACACGCACACGCCTGCGTGCGCGCGCATAGGATTTACAGGAGGCTGAAATAATTGGCCGCTACCCAGATGGTTTTAATTACAGCCTGTCTATGGTACAGTGACTTACTGAATTCAAATAACTCCACAACCAAGAATCCACAAGCAGGGATCAACTTTAAATAAAGATACTATTTTTGGCTTGGGCTGGTCTTCATTTAACCCTTCAGTACACTGGAATTGCAAAATGTTCAAGTCATGGTTGGTAGAAAAGGCGAAATGAACAGCTAAAGAGCATATGGCCTTCCTGCTAAGTTCTTAGGAATCCATTTTAAAAGCTGTATATATAAAAGGAGATCATTTATAATTCATAAAAGCCCTCACCAATTGGAAACATCTCTGATCGGGCAACTGGGGAACAAAACATCCGCAAAACATTCATGAATCCAACTACTTTTTTCCTCTTGATGCAAAGACTGGCTTAGTCATAAATAATGAAAGAATGTTTCCTTTTCAGCTACAGCAGGCCGAGCTGCACAGATCTGAGCACTGGAGGAGCAGGAGAAGTGCAGAAGGATTGAGTTAGCATTTGCTACTGATCTCTCGACCCAGTGTAACCTTTTAGTGCTTTTATTGATCTGAGAACGAAAGAGAGAAGATGAACAATGAGGAAGAACAGAAACAAAAGACTGATGCAGGGAAATTAAGAAAGAGAAAGGAAGCAAACTTATGCTTCGTTTATTTAGTAGCATGTTTAGTGACCTTTAATGTTACAGCACATTCTAAACGCACTCAGTTTAAGTGAATGACTTCTATTAAAAGGGAGTGAATGTCAGTTGTACAGAAAAACAGAGTTAAAAATTAATAAGTAGTTGAACGAATGAAGACGTAAATACTTTTATTCATCTGGGAGCCACTTTTATCATACCTGGAGAGAAGACAAAATCTAATCCATGCTGAGGGTCTTTATGGCCGGTTTTATTTTAAATGAACTCATAAAACACTAATAGTGCAACTTTAATCACTGAACACCACTGACCAAAATGATAAGAAACTAGTAGAGAGAGGAAAAAAGAAAGAAATCAATTTCAACAAAGGAAATTAAACTAAAAGAGCAGGAAAGATAGAAAGCATGAAGGCGAAGTGGGACATAGAGCATGTTGATGGACAGAGTTGTAAAAATTCCAAACAAGTTTCATTTTATTGGTTATGTAACATTTGTACAAAAAGATCTCTAATAAATCATCATATCCAGTTATGAAATACTGTATTCTCCTTGCCACTAGATGAGATACTAAAAAACAATGATATACAGCAAATTCATACACAGTAAATAGTTATGTTTTAACAAGAAGAAACTATTTCCATAGCAATAGCAACAATGAATTAATAATGTTATAATGTATATATAGGTGATCTCTCTTATTTGGAAATAAAACACCTTTGTAATTAATATCTGTAGCAAAAGCTGGTCCCACCCATTACACTTAGCCAGACAACAGATGTTTGGTCTGCCCAGATCCAGTTGTGTGGATAAATGAGTTGTGCATTTACAAGTGATCGCATGCTTAATCCTGTGCCCTCACCTGAAGTTTTCAAACACTTCTAAATGTGTCGCCACACAAATATGAAAGTGTGCAGTTATGCTGCTGAAGTAATTGTGTGCTTTCTGAAACCCCTGCTAGGTTCTGAGTTTCTCTTATGGGAAGATGAATCTCATGCACACTAAGACGGAGTGCCTCGTTTTGTATCCATCAAAATGACTGATGACCTTCACAAATTTCTGTCAATGCTTTCAAAATTCTGTAAATGATGAAAAAATGTTCTGTCAATGCAACGCCTGATGATGAATAGGGAAATTTGCCCTTCAAGACACCTAATATTTAATCCCCAGTAAAACAGGAAGACATGAGTGGCCTTTAATAAGTAAATGTAAGAAAAAACTTGCTAATTTGTTGGTTGGTTGCTGTATTTCCATTTTAGTGTTTGTTTCCACATGACCTATTGTTAGCAAAGTTACAACAGAGTTTATTTAATTAAAATATTTGCATAAAAGTTGAAGCTGTTGCTGATTATCTGTTTGAGGAAAGTGTACAGATATAGAGAAAACACTATATGAACAGGGTATGAAATTTCTGCTGCATCATATTCTTTATGTAAAGTTGAAGTGAGGAGGATTCTCCCTTATACCACAGCAGGTGGCTGAATAGCAATGTGGGTAATGTTAAAAAAAAAATTGAGCAAAGTGAAAATGACAATAAAAGTACTAAAAAAGTCAACTAAAATTAATTTTGGCCTACTGAAGATCGCATATTGATTTTACATTTAGAAGTCATTCATGGTTGAAAAGTAATATAAAAAGAATGACAGGCCTCAGTGACATTTCTAGAAGTTCCAAAAAAAATATTTTCATTCACAGGCTTGTTTTAAAATATAGTTTGAGTTATTTTATTAAAAATCAATTCTTTAACTAAAGTACATCTATTTTATCAATAATGTGAGCTTAAGCTAATTAACAAGACATAAGTCATCTTGTCTCATTGAACCAATAATAGTGGAGCTTACTGTATATGAGCATTTTCAATAGACGTGCAATACAGAACCCCCAACTTTAATAATTACATAATAATTGTAGGAGCTGCTTTAAAGGGGCATCTTGGTATTTGTAGAGGCCTCTGCTGCTTGTGAAGTGAACAGCAATTGGAACAAAACCACTGACAAGCTGGCTGCCTCCACCCAACACTATTAAAACTATATATGGTTTGTGGGTTGCCCATAATTAAAAAAGCTCAGCTTATGCAGCTCTGTTGCAGCTGAGGACTGATGTGATTTCAGGGTATTCAGTGTGTATGTGTTATATATTTTTAGATAGATACAGTATCTCAAAAACTTGTATATATTTTAGAGTAGTCAATGTGCAGCAGGTAAAGCAGTACAGATTTACTGTATGAAAGTAAAATGTTATACTGAAAATAACATACAGCTATTATTGTCAAAATAGCTGGCAACTAAAGTGAGTATACACCCGAAGTGATAACAGCTGTATGAAATGTAACTATTCGAATTCACGTCATATTCATTATGTTCATGTTTTTGTCTACTTGACACGACCATACAACTATGTGTATCTTGTATTAGAGCCGTTTAAAATTTGGTGCTTTGAGTTTACTTCTCTCATACTGACCACTGGATGTTTAACATGGCACCTTTTGGCAATGAACTCTCTGAAGATTCGAGAATTAGAATTGTTGCTCTTCACAAAGCTGGCAGAGGCTATAGTAAAATTGGTAACACCCTGAAATTTAGTTACAATACAGTGGCCAGGGTCATACAGAGGTTTTTCCAAGTCGGAAACAACAACAAAAAAAAAAAGTTTTCCAATACCTTAACAATGGCTCTGACCTTCCTGAATCATTTTGTAAATGCTATTTGTTGGGGTGTTTTCTGTGATTTAAACAATTAAAGATGCCTTTTAACAATTTCTAAAATCTCCTCAATTGGTATAACACCCAGAAAGCACAATTAGATGACTTCAAATGGAAGCACTGATTTCTAGTATTTCCATTAGTGCTTCTCTTTGGGGCAGTTTCATCTGTGTAGGTAACTTCTCTGGATTCCATTTATCCATGGAATCCAGAGATGCCTGATTTCAAATAAGCAAGTGTTTGTCCTGGTTTTTTTTTGGGATAAAAATAAATACTATGCGGTAAAAAACTGAAAAAACAATGTTACATCCAAGTTTAGAAGGGATAACATAGCAGGGAATCACATTTAGCAGATCACATTTAGCAGATTTCTTTTCAGGCCAATATCCATTCAATACTAAAGAGTCGACACTGGATTAGTACATCCTGAAACGACACGTCAGTCATTTCCAGGCTATGACAGGGACCCAGGAGATCTGAAGTACTCTATAAAACAAGGCACTTTAGTTTCAAGGAGATTGTGTGCAGCAAAACAGACGACACTGAAGTTTGTGATTTCATTGCCCTCCCATCCGGTTTCTCTTTTCCCTGCTGAAATCATTCATGCCAGAGTAACTAATGACCAGGTCTGTGTGGAGATACCTGCAGGAGGCAGCCCGAGCGGCCGACCCCTTTAGATCTCAGGTTACCCTGACAGAGACGTGTATTCTGGACTATCCTGACCTTTGAGCCCTCTGATTTTACACATTTCCTCAACAGACAGACAGAGCTGCAGTATAAAATTCTCAGCAAATGTTTAACATGAAAATATGACCGGGATTGAAGCACTAAAAGAACAGAGAAAGGCTGACAAACTGGCTCACAAATACTGTCTCTATAATCAAACAAATAAACTAAGGACAAATAAATCATATAAACAAATAACTTTTGTTTAACACTAAGCTTTTACATCATAGATAAAGAGATTTGAGCAAATATTTAGTTTATAAAGATTTTTCTGGCACCTGTTTTTTTACATTAACAGTTTTATAATGTCTCAGAAATGCAGAAAACAGAGGACACTGGGGCAAAAATCACCACAAATTAAAACATAAAATCGACCTACACAGCACAATGCCTGCACAATCACTGCCACATTACACTTCAAAAAGAGGAAAAGACAAGCACGGCTGGCAAACATCACCAATCAGTGGACAAATGTTTACTTCAACAACATGGAGGCCACACACAGAGGTGACATTGTTTCCATCTATAAGCCCAATAAACCAGGATGAACAATGTTGGAATTCAGTGGTAAATATCGGTTGGTAAAACTGAACAAACGCTTTGCTCGTCCCAGCCTGACCAAGGTGTTGATCTGTTTAAACAAATCCAGCAACTGGAAACATGACCTGGACTGATGCGTTTACTTTTCCTGTCACTAAAGACAGCAACTCGATCTGTTCCTTTCTGGTGACAGGTGGGATGTCATGTGTGCTCGTGTATAAAATCATGTTGCTCTAGGCGATTAAACATTTGGGGGGTATTTTTAAATACGTAGTCAAATGACATGTAAGGAAATCACTTCTTAACTCTAGCATCAACACCGTTTAATTTTCGTTGCTTAATACCAGAATGTGGAGTTAATATACAACTATGGTGCATGCTTGAAGCTAAATCGATAATCTATTGTCTTTTATTAATTAATTTCAGATTCTTTTTACAAATTCAGCAGCTACAGACATTCAAAAGCAGACAAAAGCTCACCATGTGAACCGCAAACTTACATTTAATCTCGATTTCTGAACAAGTCGCTCACTTAAATGGCACTGAAATCTGATATCCAAAATTAGCCTTCATTCTGCAATGGTGAGGATGAATTATACAGATCCATTGATTGTTACCACAGAAACTTACCAAAATCTTCATGCTCAGGATATTTTAATAAATATAAAAGATATACTTAAGCAGTTTAGCTGCAGTTTGAGTTGCAGTTTGAGTGACTCATTTAAAGAACGTCACAAGTCCCTCATGACATGCACCAAATAAGCAAGGTTAATTTAAACTAGACTGCCACTGGAATAGAACATTGTGTAAAATCTGCTTTCCCGATCATCTCCTACAAACTATCAAGACATTTTTTTTCCAGATGTTAAAGCTGTTCATCAAATCTTTTTTTGTTCCGCTTTCTTGACATTTCTGAAAGTCTTTAAAACGTAAATAAGAAACGCGCAGAGTTTAGTGGAATGTCTAAAAGCAACACATTTAGAAAGTCGCTTGTTTTCACCACATTTTTTCCCAAATGTGAAATGGATGCAGTTAAATTCCTTGCTTTCGCAGATAACAGATTATACTGCCTTTTATTTTCAGTTGTGCAGTTTCATCAACAATCAAATATGGTACTGACATTTCTCTGAGCTCAGAGCGCATGCGTAACAGGTGCTGCGTGGGCTATCAAGTTACTCTAACTTATCCAATCCTATTTACCACTATGTAACCTAATTCAACATAGTGGTTTAGCTGTGCTGACAGTGAAGGCATCAATGACATCTAAAATACACAAGCTGAAAATAATTACTTCCGTTTCATATGATCATTCAACTTGTTCTGGATTAAAATGCAGCTCTATTTAACGTTATGTGTAATACTTAAGCATACAGACGTACGTGTGTGTGTGTGTGTGTGTGTGTGTGTGTGTGTGTGTGTGTGTGTGTGTGTGTCATGTTGCTACCAGATATCTGAAGCATCTACATTTATTGTCCTGTGATCCTACTTTTCATTTTGGCTGCGGTGGGAGATGCTAGAAAAGAACAAGCACTATTTGGATTGTCTATACTTAAGATTAATTTGCCACAGGATGTATCACAATGTCAATTAAACCAAAATATATCTTAACCATCATTATTTTTACTGGTCATTATCTAAAAATTAAGAGACAACAGAAGCTGCCCAAAAATAAAATACATGAATCACATATGTTGCCAATATTTTTATTATTCCCCCTGTGCAATAAAACTAACTAACTAACTAACTAACTAACTCCTGATATGCAGGACAATGTGAACAGTAATCTGAGAATGAAAGTGTATTGCAGTAATACTCGGACCGAGCACGTGCGGTGTGAACGCTAAATTCGAGTGCAGACGTGACAAGAACTGCCTGCTCCATTCGTTTCACAAATTCTGACGCAGTTTCAAAACTTCATCCAAACCCAGCGGCTCTGATGGGATGCTCTGTTGTAACCCAGTGTTTGTTTAGTTGAGTAGCTGGAGTGCGGTTTAGGCTGCAGATTCCTCCAGTGCCGCTTTCGGCACGTCTCCATGGCAGCCGGAAAGAACACAATCAGCGCGCGAGATTCCGCTGCACGACACGCGACTCTTAACGGAGGAAAAGAAAAACTTGGAAGGAGGCCAAAATATATATGCAAAATATAGGTTCGGTTTGTGTCAACTAAGTTACAACAGCAGCATCAACTTTTTTCCGATACGTCCACATGGCTGGACATCATCCGCGCGCCCCGAATGTGAGACGTGAACCCCCTGTTCCCTCCAACAAAACTGAGTCATTACAGGAAGAACAAAAAAAGAAAAGAAATCTCGTTAAAAAAATGCTCGTTCATTCGCCAGGAATCTGGTCAAAGGCAATGAGTGACTTGGACGCGTAGTTATAGTTTGCCAAACAGTCGATCTGCTGTTATGGAGTTGTTGAACATTTTAAAAACAGCAACCGAGAAGACTAAAAAACACCTACCGCATGCGATGCAAAGGAGAATCAGAAGTGTAACGTGCGTGCCCGTGTGGTTCGGGTTATTCCTGAGATAACGGGCAATCTTTCCAAGCGCCATGTCAACGCCTGCTTCCCTCACTCTTACTTTCTCTCCTTCGATCCCCCTCTCTCTGTCTGTTTCTCTCTCTCTCTCTCTCTGCCCTGAAGTCTGAAAGCTCCTCAGCAACAACTCCATAGGGAGAGAGGCAGAGTCTGGACCATACCACTGTGCAGGATAAAACAGGGGTGCACGAGCCTGACATTAAGAAGCATAGCGCCTGCTTCTGGAAACTAACTACAAGCACTGGTCATCACACGTGGTTCTGGAAAACTACATTCCATTCACGGTCGACCATCTGGTCCGGATGCGGAAATTAGATTTAAATCTGATATGTACGAGTTGATCTAATCCATAGACATATACACTATTTAAAGATTACATGAATCATGTAAGGAAGTAAACGATTTGAAGATGTGCTGTTATGGAGAAACGATCAGGAAAAGGTGCATTTACATTACAACCAAATAATTTGTTAGTAATCGGATTGAAAGGGACTTTATTTGAACACTTTGAATGAACCTGCTGTGTCTGATTCCAGACAAATTTTGACCAGTTTGATGGAGGAGATCTGAAATAATCCATCAGACATATATTTACATTTTTCGACATTTGGCAAGCGCTCTTATCCAGAGCAACTTACAGCTGAGCAGATAAGGGTTAAGGGCCTAGATCAGGGGTTCGAGCAGTTGCATCTTGGTGGATGGAGGAGATCTGAAATAATCCATCAGACATATATTTAAATTTTTCGACATTTGGCAAGCGCTCTTATCCAGAGCAACTTACAGCTGAGCAGTTGAGGGTTAAGGGCCTTGATCAAGGGTTTCTAGCAGTTGCAGCTTCGTGGTGCTGGGATTTAAACTTGTGACCTTCCGATCAAATGCCTTAACCAGTAAGCTACTACATCTGTACTACATAAAGAGTATATGAATAAACATTTGGAGACATGCTGTTCAAAAATAATCATCAGAAAATGCTACATTTATATGCATCCAAATAGTCTACTCAATTCAATTCAATTCATTTTTATTTGTATAGCGCTTTTAACAATGAACATTGTCTCAAAGCAGCTTTACACATATAATGTGGTGATTAAAAGTGAATATGTTCTTTATAAGTAAGTTTTTCCCTGATAAGCAAGCCAGTGGCGACTGTGGCAAGGAAAAACTCCCCGAGATGGCATAGGGAACAAACCTTGAGAGGAACCAGTCTCAAGAGGGAACCCATCCTCATCTGGGTTGCACCGAATGTCCATTTATAGCAGATATACGATGTTGCGGGGTACAGTGATGGTGATCAGAAGCGAAAAGTAGTCCTAAGTCAATCCATCCCCAAAGTACCCATTCTTATTCCGGAATTTCATGGAACCACCCGAGGCGTTGATGAGAAACCGTCCCAAGCTGCACAGAGTGGCCTCCAGTCGAAGAGAACAATATCCAGAGGCAGGCCTGGAATAAGTGGGAAGATCCACGGAGAGAAAAGGGGCAGAAACAGTGGTCACTGGAACCTAAGGAGCATGTTTTACTCGACCCAGAGAGACAGAGAGAGAGAAAGAGAGAGAGAGAGAGAGAGAGAGAGAGAGAGGTGACAGGAAGAAAAGGATACGGATTATTATGTGTCTTTATTGTTGTATAAAAGTTAATGTCACTGTGCAGTTTGGACTCCGACAAGACTCGCTATGGCAGCATAGCTAAAAGGGAGAACCAGAAGGACACACCAACATGAGGGATCTCTGGGATAAGAGACGACCCACCACCCCACCATCAACAAACCTGAGTGAACGTGTGAAAGTGAGGGGACAACAGCATACAAATATCCCAGTTCACCAAACACTCTATATCCATGATCTCTCCAGATCTGAGCCTTTACCTAAGAAAAAATCTACTGATAAAAGGCTTGACTAAACAAATATGTTTTCAACCTTGAACAAGGGGCTGTGTCTGAGTCCTGAACATTGATTGGAAGGTTGTTCCATAACTGTGGGGCTTTATAAGAGAAAGATCTGCCACCTGTTGTAGTCTTCATTATTTGAGGTACCAACAAATAGCCTGCACCTTTTGATCTAAGTAGGCGTGGAGGATCATACTGGTACAAAAGTTAATTCAGATACTGCGGTGCATGACCGTTAAGTGCTTTATATGTCAGTAGTAGTATTTTATAAACAATGCGAGATTTGTTTGGAAGCCAGTGTAGACTGATTAAAACAGGGTTGATGTGGTCATGTTTTCTAGATCTAGTGAGGACTCTTGCTGCTGCATTCTGAACTAACTGAAGCTTATTTATGCACTTACTAGAACACCCAGATAGTAAAGCATTACAGTAGTCTAATCTAGATGTAACAAATGCAGGAACTAGTTTTTCTGCATCCTGTAACAACATCATATTTTAAATTTTAGCAATATTTATATGGTGAAAGCAGGGAATCCTGTTAATATTATTCACGTGAGCCTCAAAGAAAAGACTAGGGTCAATAATAACACCAAGGTCTTTGACAGCCGTACATGCTGAAACAGAAACACCATCCAAAGATGCTTCGTAATCGGAAAGTTTGCTTCTAGGTGCATGTGGTCCTAGTAAAAATACTTCTGTCTTATCTGAGTTAAGCAGAAGAAAGTTATCAAGCATCCACTCTCTAATGTCCTTTACACACTCCTCAACATTGCATCTGTTAGTAATCAATTTAAAAATCCTTAATTTTAACACCATCATCGATTCAACTGAGCCTGATCGGCTTTAAAAAATTGTTGTAGATCTGAAATAATCCAGTGGAAATATATACATATATATATATATATAGCGAGCTGTACTCCGGCTTCTGCCTTTTGTGTCGCTCACACCCTGACAGAATTAAGGGATTGAAAAAAGTAAAAAAAAAAATAATGATTAGTTTGCTGCCATGGTCCCAGCGCGATCCAAACCTCGGGTGGAGGATTCGCTGTGCCACGATAAAACGACGGCCAAGCTCCGCTTCTGGAAACACCCAGAAGCACGCAGCCGATTCATCTTCGCCGGCTCGGGAACATGCAAGCACGGCCCACCTGCGAGTTTTATGGAATTCCCGGCTCGATTTTCCGGCGATATAGCGGAGTGGAGTGTTTTTGTATCAAGCATGGGTAAACGTGAGTTTCTATCCCTCCTCATACACCACCGAAACAGCTAAAATCAGGCTCCATATCTCCCTCTTGTCTGGAGACTCTCTCTCTCTTGCCAGTAAGCTGTGGAGCGCATTCGGAGGGGATTTCTGCTCGTGTACTCATTTCATTGAGCTTCTCACATGAATGTTCGGAATGAATTCGGCGTATCTGCTTTGCAACCCTCTCGATTCTGAGCAGGCTCCACCCCAGAGTTTTTAGGAGGACTTTTTTTCACTCCAGAGTCCTAAAGAGAGCTCCGTTCCGCTCCAGAGTCCTAAAGAGAGCTCCGTTCTGCTCCAGAGTCCTAAAGAGAGCTCCTCTCAGCTCCAGCATGTCTCCGGGAGCTCCTCTCAGCTCCAGCATGTCTCCAGGAGCTCCTCTAGGCTCCAGCATGTCTCCGGGAGCTTCTCTCAGCTCCAGCATGTCTCAGAGAACTCCTCTCAGCTCCAACGACTCCAGGCGAGCTCAGTTTTGCCCCAGGACCTCCAGGAGATCTCTGCCCTGCTCCAGGTCCTGCAGGACGGCTCTGCTCCACCCCCGGGCCTTCAGAAGATCCTCACCCTGTTTCAGGACCTCCAAGAGAGCACAGCTCTGCTCCAGTGTGTCCCCGAGAGCACCTTTCCGCTCCAGAGTTTCCGGGACAGCTCCTTTCTGCTCCAGGATTTTTAAGGAGAATTCCTTTCCACTCCAGGGTTTCCAGGATAGCTCCGTTCTGCTCCAGTGTGTCCATGAGAGCCCAGCTTTGCCCCCGGACCTCCATGAGAGCTCAGCTCCGCCTCAGGACCTCCATGAGAGCTTAGCTCCGCCCCAGGACCTCCATGAGAGCTCAGCTTTGCCCCAGGACCTCCATGAGAGCTCAGCTCCACCCCAGGACCTTCGTGAGAGCTCAGCTCTGCCTCAGGACCTCCGTGAGAGCTCAGCTCCGCTCCAGGACCTCTGTGAGAGCTCAGCTCCTCTCCAGGACTTCCAGGAGAGCTCCTTTCCGCTCCACAACCTCCCCGAGAGCTCCTCTCCGCGCCAAAGTCTCCAGGTGAGCTCAGTTCTGCTCCCGGATCTCCAGGGCAGCTCCGTTCCGCCCCGGAGCTCCCCAGAGCACTCAGTGCAGCTCCAAGGCTGTGAAAGGGACGTCGTGCCGCCGCCTGGCCGCAAAAGGGACGTTGTGCCGCCGCCGAGCCGCAAGAAGGACTCTGTGCCGTCGCCCGGCTGTGAAAGGGACGTTGTGCCGCTGCCCGGCCGCAAAAGGCCGTTGCGCCGGTCACAAAAAGGAGGCCATATCACCCCCATCCGCCTGTCACAGTGGCATGGCAACCCACGACTCATCCTATGGCGACGTCATACCTCTGAGCTCCTCCGATGGTGACGCCTCTTTCCTGAGCTCCTCTCAAGGTGACGTCTTGCACTCCCGTCCTCTGTGCTGGACATCACTCCGCTCAAGACCTCTACAGTGGGCGTCAATCCGCCCCTGACTACCGCCGAATGCGTCACTCGGTCTCTGGTCTCTGCCGTGGAGGTCCTTTGGTGGCTCTCTATGCCTCCGCTTTCTTTAGAGCTCCAGGTTTAATCATGCACACCTGGAGCTCATCATAACTCATGCCTCCACTCTCTCTGAAGCGCCAGGTTTAACAAGGCACACCTGAAGCTTATCATAACTTCACCCCGCTCCTACATAAACCCCTCATTCACATTCACTCCCCATTCGTTATTGTTTATGTTGGACTTTCCGTACTGCATGTTTTTGCATTCCGGTTTTCATACAGCACTCCTCTCATCCGTTTCTTTCGGACTCCAGAATCCCGTACCGGCTGTGCTTCCCCTTTCCTGAGCATCTCGGGTCAGCTACGCTTCTCCCAATGCGCAATTTGGACTATCTCTCTCAACCGAAGGACTGCCGTGTGCGTATGTGCGCGTGTCTTATCGGTCTCCCCGTTCCATTCTGGTCAGAGCTCACTCTACCCGGAGTGTGGCAGTCTCGAAGGCTTGGTCCTCTGGAGTGTCCCTCCAAGACATCTGCAACTCTGTGCACCCTGCTGACCTTCGTCAGGTTTTATAACCTTGACCACAATGCCACTCTTGGCCCCTCTGTCGTTTCGATTTAGCTGTGCTTATACACACTAGTCAGGGACTGGTCAGTCTGGCAGTATTGGATTCTTGTTCCCAAATCTTTGTGATGCAGCTCAAGTTCCTAAAAGGTAATGTCTCTAGGTTATGTATGCAACCCTATTTCTCTGAGGAAGTGAGATGCTGCGTCTTTATGCCACACTGCGGGCGTCCCTGCAGCTTCACGCCATGTGCTTTTTATAGCTTCCTGGTCGTGATATCACCCCGCTGGTGACGGCTTCCATTGAATGCCTTCCATTGGACAGATTACACACGTGATTCAGAGTGTGGACAACACGGAAGAGTTCCCAAAGCGTTGCGAAGCAGCCTCTCATTCCCTCAGGGAACTAGGGTTACATACGAAACATAGAGACGTTCCCAGTCACAGTCACTGTGAGGACTGAAGCACATAATGGCTCTAAAAATGTAGTACATTGTTGCTGACGTTTACCCAAAATGAACTTTAAACATTGTATCATATTAAATGGTTAAGCTACTTTGAGATAACATTTAACTTATTCGGATAACATTTGCTGTTACATTTTATTCTGCAGAAATAGTTAGCTAGTAAGGTTTCTTTTTAAATATTCAGCACTTAGTTAATTTTACCATTTATCATCATGCTTGTGGGACAAGTTTGCACCCAAGGTCTATGAGAAGGCCTTATCTACTATGGCACTTAAATTGGCTAGAGATGCTGGCCGTAATTCTAGCATTGAAGCGTTTCCTTCCAGACCTCAGAGACCTTGATCCATTCAGACAACATCTCAACCAGCAGACACCCTGTTGAGACAGGGGTTGAGACCCAGGAAAAGGCGGGTCCATCCTCATGTGGTGGAGCAGATTTGGGAGAAATTCGGCAAGGGTCAGGTGAACCTCTTTGCGTTTCGAGAGACGTTGCAGTGTCATTCTCCCTTACTTCTCCAGGCCCACTGGGGCGAGACGCCATGGCTCAGGCTTAGCCGAGGCTACACCTGTACACTTTTCCCCCTGTCTTGCCGCTACCGGGAGTTCTGGAGTTCATAAGGATGAAGTCCTTCTGCTTCGGGTGGGACCTGGCTGTTGTGTTGGAGGCTCTATCTAAGCCCCTCTTAGCCTTTGGCCAAGGCACCTTGGAGGCACCTCAGAGTTAAGACTGTGTTTTTATTGACCATTTGCTCTCTTAAAAGAGTAGAAGACTTACAGTCCCTCTCTGGGTCCACCTCCTTTCTGGAGTGTACTCCAGGTATGGCCAGTGCCTTTTATACCCTCGAACAGGTTACGTCCCCAAGGTGCCCTCGGTCGTCCCACAACTACAGGCTACAGGCATTCTATCCTCCTCCATTTCAGGCCCAAAACCAGTAGAAGCATTTCAAGACCATTTATTGTTATTTAGTCTGAAAGATTATCTGAAATAATAATTAGCTATTTACTTTTAAAATAACATTATCTATCGCATTATCAATCATCATGTGTGTGTGGGACAAGTTTGCCCAAGTGGTGTCACACTGAGTCATCTATCTCATAATACAGAATTTCTAAAGATTTCCAAAGTTCCCCAAACTAAATCCCTAGATGTCAATTATATAGAAAACTTGTGGGATTATTTGAAGCAGGTAGTGGGAAACCAAAAGACTTCGGGGGGAAAAAAAGAAGTGAAATATTGCCAAACAGGGAGCATTTCATTAAAGGTAAAAATAAATGTTCTTACCAGGACAAATAACCTGGAAAATATGTAGAACAGCATTATGTGGCTAAGAAAACCTGCATTCCAACTTATAGTGGGTGTCTGAGTATATACGGTGTTTTTGTACAAAAGAAACAACTAAATCATTTTTTTTTTATGATTTGAAGCAGGAGCTTCTGAACTAGGGGTCACACCTACACATGGGGTGGATTTACACACCTAATTTCGAAATAGCATTGTGAAAGGAACTTGCAATCTTCTCATTTGTTTTATTCACTTATTTTACAAATTAACATTATAAATGTCACTTTCCTGACATTCTGCACTAAGCACAGGAATTCAGCAATAAACAGGGGCAAACTACCCTATCAATCTACCGCCAGTAAATCAAACTGCATTGTGTCTTAAATCATATAGTTATATACTATTCTTAACCATTATTAACTAATTAACACCAAACGGTTTTCTTATTATAGTTATTGGTTGATTTAAAAATCAACGATACAGGTCGCATATATCATTTGGATTTTATACTTTTACAATTAAGACAAATCAGTCATAATGACAGGGGAATGTTTAAAGAGAGAGACAAAGTGCATCATCATGTTATCTTCATGTGCATCAAATGTTTAAACTGAGGCAAACACATTTGAAAAGGGGCAACAAAAGGCTGGAAAAGTAATTGTTAGTAAAAGGAAACAGCTGTAGAAACAACGTTAATCAGCAACAGATCAGTAACATTACTGGGTATAAAAATTGAATCTTAGAGAGGTAGAGTCTCTCAGATTAGGGATGAGCAGAGGTTCACCAATTTGCGAAAAGATTTATATATATATATATATACATAAGATCATAAAAAGCTTCTGAGAATCTGGAGAAATCTCTGTGTACAAGGAACAAGAGCGAAAATCAGTATTGGGTGTGTGTAATCTTTGGGCCTTCAGATAACACAGCAGTAAAAACAATTATGTGTTTAAAGAAATATACCATTACCAAATATACAATATACATTCATATCACATTTAAACATAACACATTTAAAGGCACTATGAATGCTGGCGCATCATGAAAGCAGTATATATAACAAAGAACACCCAAGACTGTTGAGCAGCTAGAGTCCTGTTTCAGACACAAATGATACAACATTCCTCTCCTAAAACTCCAGCAACTGGTCCCCACAGTTCACAGACATATACGGACTGTTGTTAAGGATGCTACAAAGTAGTAAACACAGAACTATCTGCTTTTTCGAATCATGTTGCAATTATAAAATTCCTTTAAATTGTACATTTGCTAAAATTTACAACCTTTTTAATCAGAAGTCCAAGATCTTAATCACTAAGCTACCACTTCCATTGATATTACACAGCTCCAGACTATTTGACGGTATGTTTTTTATAAAATAGGATTTCATGCACTAGACTGATTGCAAAGGATGTTACACATATATTACTAAAAATGTTTAAATGTCACAGTAATCCTTAATTAGATATTTAGAATTTAATTATCAAATTAATTATTACCTAATTTTTCCTTTAAATTGTACATTTGCTCAAATTAAACATTTTATTCTGTTTTTAATGCATCTTTGCATCCCAACTTTATTGGAATTGTGTTGCATTGGGTTGTATTACAATAACAACAAAAAACTTTGTGTTTTATTCATCATACATTACCTTTTGTGACATTTAAAAGACAATCTTATCCAGAGTGACTTACGATGATCACATTTATACAACTGAGTAGCTGAGGGTTAAGGAGCTTGCTCATGGGCCCCAAGTGGCAGCTTTATTTAGAAGTCCAACATCTTAATCACTAAGCTACTATTTTTATAGATATTACACATCTCCAGACTATTTGACAGTATATTTTTAATAAAACTTCATGCACTAGACTCATTGCAAAGGATGTTACACATATATTACTAAAAATGTTTAAATGTCTCAGTAATCCTAAATTAGATATTCGGAATTAAATTACAATTTCGGGTGAACAAAAAAAATGCAAAACATTTGGGAACCTGATTTAGAGACCTGACAAAGCTTTGGTTGAACCACCACAGCAATGTATCAAATATTACTGTAAAAACTAATGAGAGCTCATTACAAAGAAAACAATCCCACACAGAGGAGTGTGCTATCCACCAATTTAACAGGAAGTGTACACATATAACATAGTTTAACATCAATCTTCAGTATTTTGATTATTATTCCTATTTCCTATTCCTGGGACAGACTTGAAAGAGCTTATTGAAAATAAATGAGTCATTTGTATCAATTATTTTCTAGTTACCTCTGATTCTCTATGCTCAACTTGAATTGTTTTTTATTGAATGGAATTGCTTATTATATCTTATTTTTTTGTCATTTCTAATATACATTTACCAATGTACATTCATTACCACATTTAAACTATTAAACCAAACTTTTTACCATGCATGAACAGGCGGGAGTATTAACCATTAATTAAATCCCTTTGGACAAAACTACATGATATAAAACCAGTAGTATTTGGTTTGAATCATAAATATTTCATATTACTGAAAATTTTTTTATAATAATCAAAGGATTTGTAATGCGCAATGTTTCTGGGTAGTGTATCTAAATTTCTAAAGAGGTAAGAAATGTTTTATAAACAAAGTTTTTGGTTTACCCACATCTATGTTAGCTTCTAAATATTTCCAAATAATTCTTTACACTGAGAAAAACCTTTGAATTTACTCACACCCAATCAAATCAGCATTGCAATGGCGTATCCTTTCAATAGCGTTTGTGGGATTCTGTGCACAAGAGGCCTTGAGAACACAATTAGCAGCATTTTCATGGAGAAGGACTGTGGGGTTTTTTGCGCCCTTAGTGTTGATATGCAAACCTAAAGGTTCTCAGAGAAATACTGAACACTTTGTTTTGAGGAAGACAGCTGGCAGTACCATACTACTTTCTCCGAGGAACAGAATAAAAGCCAACACGCGTTCTGTCAGTCTGTTTAAATACGTTTTTTTTTTAATCTTATATTTAATTATCCTGTTTCACTATTAGTGAAGTCTGGCACCAGTTTGGATCCAATCATTCATTTTTTGGCAGTCATAAAACATAACCTAATTTAGCCATATGCTAATCTTTTCAGGGTTTCTTTCTCAGGAATCCATTTGCTGTCCAATCTGCTTTACTCACCCCAAAACACTTCATTTCTCCCTACATGAACCCTTCAACAGTAGTCTAATTGGGGTGCATCCACTCAACCAGACTAATCCTGGCAAACATCAAAAGGCAGATGATGATGATAGAAATCCCATCTTTATGTAATAAGCCAGGACAGCATTTCCTTTCAAGCCTATTTTCCAGGTCTAAAGTTCACAATAGGTGGCTTCCAAGTTTACAATCGCACTTCTGGATGGGTAACAACCTGCTAATGTTCTGTGTGACACAGTCAACAACCAGTGGCTACTAGCTAGCTGGCAACTTTTAATAATCTAGCAAAATAACCTTTTAGTCTATTGTTTATAGTGAAGGTCTAACCTAAAATCAACTCTCAAGCTCCAAAAATGACTGTGGAAGTTTGAAAAGCAAGCTAGTTAGCCATTTGGACCACATCCATTTTTATTGTTGTTATTAATTACAGAAATATAACATAATTTTTATTTCACTGTGTAACCAAGCCAAGATAGTTTTATTAAGTGTAACATGAGCTAGTGATCAGCTGTGTGAGTTCAACATTTAGCCAACAAGTTTAATGCAGTAAGCAAAAGAGGCCTAATCCAAAAAGTTAATATTTACTTTCCTTTTTCAGTTCTTTGTGCCATTGTTCTTTGTGTCCCTTTTGTTTTTTTCTTTGGTTGTGTGTTTCCTTATTTAGATAACAGAAGCAACAGTTAATAGTGAGAAGAACAGAATGTTCTGAATTCTGTTTTAACTTAACCATTGAGGAAACCTTATGAATGGTTTTACAGTACACCAGAGGTGGGAAATAATGAAGCATGGGGATTTTTAGATGAGATGGCAGTGGAGTTTTTAACCAGATTGTTTAACAAGATTCTGGAAGGTGAGCGGAGGCCTGAGGAATGGAGAAGGAGTGTGCTGGTACCACTTTGTCAGAATAAGGGAGATGTGCAGACCTGCAGTAACTACAGGGGAATAAAGTTGATCAGTAACACCATGAAGTTATGGGAAAGAGTAGTGGAAGCCAGGCTGAGAGAACAATTGTGACCATTTGTGAGCAACAGTATGGTTTAATGCTGAGGAAGAGCACCACAGATGCATTATTTGCTTTGAGAATGTTTAGGGAAGGTCAGAAAGAGTTGCATTGTGTTTTTGTGGATTTAGAGAAAGCATACGACAGAGTGCCAAGAGAGTAGTTGTGGTATTGTATGAGGAAGTCAGGTGTGCCAGAGAAGTATGTGAGGGTGGTGCAGGACATGTATGAGGACAGTGTGACAGCAGTGAAGTGTGCAGTAGGTACGACAGACTGGTTCAAGATGTAGGTTGGACTGCATTGAAGATCGGCTCTGAGGCCTATCCCTTTTGCAATGGTGATGGACAGACTGACAGATGAGGTCAGACAGGAGTCTCAGTGGACTATGATGTTTGCAGATGATGTTGTTATTTGTGGCAAGAATAGGGAACAGGTTGAGAAGAGCCTGGAGAGCTGGAGGTACGCACTGGAGAGAAGGGGAATGAAAGTCAGTAGGAGTAAGACGAGTACATGTGTGTTAATGAGAGGGAGGGCAGTGGAGTGGGGCGGTTGCAGGGAGAAGAGGTGGTGAAGGTGGAGGAGTTTAAGTACCTGGGGTCAAGAGTGCAATGTAATGGAGAATGTGTTAGAGAACTGAAGAAAAGAGTGCAGGCAGGGTGGAGTGGGTGGAGAAGAGTGGCAGGAGTGACTTGTGATAGAAGCATATCTGCAAGAATGAAAGGAAAAGTTTATGGGACTGTGGTAAAACCTGCTATGTTATATGGTCTAGAGACAGTGGCTTTGACAAAAAGACAAAAAGGTGGACAAAAAGGTGGAGCTGGAGGTAGCAGAGCTGAAGATGCTGAGATTTTCAACCGACTACAACGAACTACAACCACAACTGTGCCACCTACGTCATCTGCAGCAGTTCAGAATCAATATTTGTCGAATTACATGACAAAAACATACATTTTTTAAATAAAATACAACCTACTCACCAGAGATGCAGACTCATATTGCATACTCAAATAATTTGCACCGCTCCTCAGAGGCTGTAAGCCAGTGGAACTTCTCATAGGCAATGGTCTGGAAGTGGCAAACAAACCCTTTCCCGGGCTGATACAAGCTAGCTAGCTTTGGGGTTGGCCAACTTCTCCTCACGATGTCTAGCTTTCCTTGAAAATTTATTTTTAAGTATGTCCGAGACCAAATACATTTCTTTTAGAGGCTAAAATCTGATTGGACAAAAAAATCTAACATCCACATACACGTACTGGAAGCAGTGCAGCCATGAAAAACGCTATGAAATAAGGCGAATAAACTCTCAGGAATAAATTAATACAATTTCCTGAAACAAATATTAGAATTTAGGTTGTAAATGTAGATCAATGCTTCTGATAGTGTTTAGGCCAGCAGAGAAGGCCTTGCTAGCCATGACGGCCCACCACAGTTTGGACATGTGCAAAAGAGGGACATGGGGTATATTGGTAGAAGATTGCTGAGGATGGAGGAAAAGAGGAAGGCCAAGGAAGAGGTTTTTGGATGTGGTGAGGAAAGACATGCAGGTAGTTGATTTTAAAGAGGCAGCTGTAGAGGACAGACTAGTATGGAGACCGATTATCTGCTGTGGCAACACTAATGGGAGCAGCTGAAGGAAGAAGAAGGCTGTACTTAAGTAGATTTTTCTGGTATCAGTATTTTACTTTTTAAACATCTTTTTACTTTCTCTCATTACATTGTTTACACAAATATCTGTACTTTCTACTTATTTTCTGTCATTGCACTTCTTTTTTTAACCTACCACTGGTGTATCATTTACTGGCTCTCACACACCACAGACAAAGACTAGTTTACAAAGCTAACAACACGCTAAGCAGAAGGTAACAAGAAATATGGCTATGGTGGATGAGAAAGTGGGAGTCAGCGATTTAAGCATGACTGAGAACAGAGACATTTCTGATCACCTGATCATCATTATCCTTTTTTCTTTGCATGTGTTCTATATGGTGGATGTTCAGCCTGGATACATTCATTAGGTAACATTCTATTTGTATTAAAATACTAATTAGGGGTGTCAAAATTAACGCGTAAATAACGTTAAAATGAATTGTAATAGCACAAACTTTATTAACGTGTGGTTAATGCAGCTCACATTTCATTAAGACCATTTTTGCACTTTATGTGGCGAGGACACTTACTAGTCCTTAGACCTGTGTTAAATTATAATCCTTCAGTGCAACATAAGTTTAATCACTAAACATTTGTTTTACTGATGCGACAAGTCTCAAATCAGCACCAAAATCTGCCATGATGCACACATCTGGCAATGAACCCTCTGTGGTCATTGTTCATTGTTTTGTGGCTTTTTTTCCTTCCTTTCTGATTGTACAGAGAAAAGCAATACATCATTCAAATCTGTAAAGGGTGTACTTTTATTTCCATACACATAATAACAGCAAAATGCTGTGCTTTTGTAAAAAAATAAAATAAAACAGAGATGGGGCACTCTCTGCCATCTCTCTTTACAGACACATTAATAAAACAACCTGAAACTCAGTGAATATTTTCCTCACAGACATAGTAAATATATGAATAGAAAGCTCGGAATGTCTACTTTTTAATTCACATTGAAAACAAATATTATCTAACTATGTAATCCTTATGAAAGTAGAGAGGTACAGTTTCTATGGTATCACCTCATAAACCGTCCGTGTGGAAACATAGCAAAAGTTCAGTTTGGTGTCAAAAGGATTTAAGCAATTTAACACACCATAATAACTTTAAAAACATTTGCAAGAGTATTTTGTCTTCATGTTCTATATTAAGTATGGTTTCATTATTAATAAACATATATTTGCATAAAACATCAATATTTGTGTACTTTTGCTACCTCTGCAATACATAGGACTGCTTTTGCTTACATAGACTAGATTATTTCCTATGAAGTGCTATGCATTTTGAGAGGCATTTCACTCATCAGCTGAAGCCTCCTCAATAAAATACCTTTTTAAAACAATCCATTAGAATGAAGTCCTGATCCGCTTTCAACATAGATCTAATTCTTTCAGCAGCCTAAATGGACCACAGAAATCCTAATCACTGTGGGCTTCTACACATCTATCTCCGCTGAAACTCTATAGTTTAGCTATTGTATGTTTTGTGTAGTGTCTGTTTTCTTTGTTAGTTAGTAAAATCCTGATCCATCACCCTCCCCCCAGTTTCTCACCTGCTTTCAGTTAGTTTCAGGAAGATAGTGTTTCTCAAAGAGAGATTGTTTGGCTAGTGTTTATTGTTTAACGTAGTTGGCTTGAGTTAAAGCCGACATTGTGATTTTATGTATCTGCAATTCATCTTACTCTTGGCACTTCAGGATGCATAAAAAAAGCTCATAAAGTAAAATGTTTATTAAATTATCAATGTTGGTCAGAATATTGAAAATTTACAGATTTACTGAAATTAGGTTTTTGATGTTAATTATCTCCATTAGTATACTTTGCTTTTGTATATACAACAGAATATCAACAGTGTGCTATGTTTTACTTTTCTTTTTGGAACTGTATTTCATCTTATAATATTCTTTAATTTATGCAAGTTGTGAATTAGGAACTCTGTACAATGGTTGTCCAGCACATCCCACGTAATTCCATAGATACTATTTTGCAGTGGTGTTGTATTGTATTGCAATTTCTTCCACAAAGGGCCGGTGTGGGTGCAGGTTTTCATTCCAACCAAGCAAGAGCAACACCAAATTCTACCTGCTTAAATCGAATAATTTTAATTTTTAATGACTATCAGGTGTTCCCTTAATTGGTTGGAATGAAAACCTGCACCCACACCGGCCCTTTGTGGAAAAGATCGGACGCCACTGCTTTATTGGTTTGAGAACTGGGGAATTTGTCAACACCTCAAACCTGTTTCTCAGACCAAGCCTTACAATTTTTTTGCAGTGTTGCACTGACCATTATCCTGTTGAAATAGACCCCTGGCATTAAGGTTTACCATTACTGCGAATGAGTGTTCATGGTCTGCTACAATATTGAGGTAGGTGATCTAATCTAACATTATGATCACATGCACACTACACACTTTTGGCAGTGGACAGGCTCAGCAGGAGCTCTCTGGCCATATGTTGATAAACTAGTCTTATAAATATACCAGGATGCATTGCATGCAGAAGGAAGCCAACAGATACAGTGTACTTACTAAAAATTACTTTTACAACTACCTAAGTGCACCCATTCATGGCATCAGTATTCCTTAATGGCAGTGGCCTCTTTCAGCAGGAACAATGTTCCCTGCCACACTGCAAACATTGTTCAGAAATGGTTTGAAGAACATGACAAAGTGTTCAAGGTGTTGTTGTGGCCTCAGTCAAACTTGGCATCTATGGGATGTGGTGAACCGTGGAGCATCTACTGGATCCCTGATCTATGAATGTCCACTCTCACTACTTACAAGACTTACAGAATCAGCTGCAAAAGTATTGCTGCCTTTAAATACACATTTAGAGGTCTTGTAAAGTCCATTTCTTGGCAGGTCAGACCTTAATAATAAATTAGACATGTGGTTTTAATGTTATGGTTAATTGGTGTATGTCTGTATATTGGTGGCATGTTATGTCTAGTGTATACCATTAAGGCCCAATAGAACACCACTGCAACTTGTAGATGTTGGCATCTAATGGGCATTAGGACATCATTAAGCCTCCAGATTCCAATACGTTTCCACAATGGTTTCTTTGTATAGAGGCTGCGTACTGTATTTAATGATGTACACAAACACAATATTTAATTAAAAGCATTTGGTAATGGTTTTGATGGTTAACAGCTGATGGTTTCTAATGGTATTTTATAATGGAACCCAATCATAACTTTTCTAATGTATCTAGAAAATAAGAAATTCTGGAGTTCAGATCTGTAGTCCTGTTTGTTATGGCACATTATTTGTTCAATCAGATATCTGTTATAAAAATACTTTCATATTTAGTTACATCTCTTAGCTTAGAAGTTTATCATAACTTCATAATACACATCTGATTCTATTTCAACACTTCTAAGTGTGTGATTAAATGAATCAGATCTGTTACATTAAAGGTTTATAAACTATTACAGAACTGGCACAAGTATCAAACAAGGAGATTAAAGTTTCTTATAATTTATCATAGCAGGAAAGTAAGTAAGTGTACACCAATTAAACATGCTGGAAAAAGCATTTTGTGCTCAATTAATGTGAATAACCACATGTTGGATATTTTACCTAAATAGCTTTGAAGTTTTGTAGTCATGTAGATGGCTGATGGCTTCTGCACTTTAGCCTGTAGTTTATATCTTTACTGAGTCTATTGAGCTGTAACTTCTGTCCTTTCAGCAAAATATTTTCCATGAGACCATTTTTTAAAAAGCATTGTAAATCTTCCTTTTCAATGTTCTTCCATGGAGAAGTGCAACGAGGGTGTCGTCTGCAACAGGAATGTTGCATGAGTCCTTGAGGACCCTTAAAAGAGGAGACTCAGTCTCCCTTTTGTGTCAACACTATGTGATTTAACCCCATCAGTGCACTACAGATCTGGTGGAGTAAACTGCTCCTCTGTGTTGTATTATTTTTATTTTTTTTGTGATTTCACTGATGTAATATAATCTTTATAGAAATAAATTTAATTGCATACACACACTTTTCTTAGACAAGAAAGTCCAGGGTTGAGGTCAGACATTTGTCTGCTTGTGAAACAGTTGGAGTATGGAATAAAACACAGTGTGTGATGCTTTTATATGAAAATAATCAACAGCTTTGTGGTTGTGATTAAGCATTTGTGATGAAGTATTTATTCCATTTAAAACGGAGAAAATAAGTAATGCCTTATTTATCAGATTTATTCATATAGATGCATTTCAATATTGTAAAGCAAATTAGTCCCTATTATCACTTACATTACAGCAGCTGTAAATTGTCATTCTAAATGTCTTTTCTTTCCATTAATTGAAGTAAATTAGAATGTTAAAATATTACAACTCCAATATTAATGGATATAGTAAATATGTTAACTACACATATCTGTTTTTTTTCCTAAACATCCTTGATAAAGCTATGTTCTTTATTTCAAAATGTGTCAAAATTCAAGTATATCAAAATGCATTGGAAATTTGTGGAGCCATGATTAAAGATGACTTTGTCCTAAAAAAAAATGTGTTCTATTCTATTCTATTCTATTCTATTCTATTCTATTCTGAGCACAAGTGTCTTCATTTAAGATTTCTAATGCAAATTATCCTGACCATGTGCCATAAAGTGTCTTCTATGAAGAAATAAACAAGTGCATAACAACTTAGACATTTTCACACTTAGCTGTTAGCTACATTAGGCTTGTACTGTAAACAGAAAAAAAAACTGACTGGGCATGGTTAATTAAACCAGTTCAATATTAAAAGGTTAATATTGTACACATTATGACAAATTATTTCTTTGGCCCCTGAGCTACCACAGTGATGTAGTGAAGGCCACTAAAGTTGTAACACTAAATAGCAAGTCATTGAGTAATGCTTATGTAAAAAGGATTTGTAAAGAGATATGTGTTATATCTTGGACTTAATGTGATTGAAAACTCTCTCATGCTAATGATTATTTTTCATTTTTATGGCCTCTATACAACTACATCAAACAACATCTTTGGTAAGGGTCACTGTTTTGTTACAAATGCTGCCAAATCTCAATAATAAAAGTCATTGATGCATCTCTGTTTTTTGTGCCCACTCTAATGGACCAAGTCACTTTTAGAGCATTTTTGGCAAGGTGCATGTTAATTTAGTTTTGATCCTGTTCGACACTCCATGGCCAATAACAGACAACACTGACAGCTGAAGAAGCCATCTGCAGAATTACAGTGTCACACACATAATAATGTGATGAGCCAAGTGTTGAGCATTTTAAGGTCTATAAACTGTGGAAAGACTTGATGTGGTCTATTCAGCATTTTCCCCAGGGAGAAAAGCACCATGAAGCATAAAGTATAAATAAAGTAAATACTGAACAGACGGAAAAACCCAAACTCTAAGAAAAACATGTGATTTGATATTCAAGATGAAACAGAAAATGTCCTTAAATAGTGTTGTACTAAATCATGAAGTAAATCAAGAATAAAATATGATTACAGTTTCGTAGCCACATCAATCCTGTTTATATAAATTCAGAGTAAACCCTTTGATGTGCTTGATCCGGTGTCATTAGCATTATACCACCACCTGCTGGCCGAAAAACGAATCTGTAGAGAAATCTGTCATGAAACACCTTGTTTTTCTTTAAAAAATATTGTCAAATAATATTTTATGTTTTTATCAATCATGTAACAATGCTATTTCTTTTGCTGTTGTTGTTGTTGTTTTTCTTCTTCTTCTTCACCATCATCTTCTTTCACTTCTTCTTCTTCTTCTCTTGGTCTTCTTAAAAGCATTATATTCATATTTAAGATTACATTTGTTTTATCCATTACATCAGATTTCCATTGTCCAGGTACAGACAGACAGCCAGCCAGACAGACAGACAGACAGACAGACAGACAGACAGACAGACAGACAGACGGACAGTTTTTCTTTTAATAACAACATGACCCACTGTGTTCTTTCCTTTAATAAAAATGCACATTTAGGCCTATCAGCCTCCCACCTCTCTTCACACTAGAGTAGAGTGCTTAATGGGAGAAAAGGTGAGGGCTAGGTGTAAGTAATGATAGCAGTTTCCTACAAGCCCTTTTAATCTTATTTTACATAACTTTGTGCAGACTTCATTTAATGAGAGCAGCATTCATCCCACAGGGATTGAGTTTGATACTTTTGATGTGTGGCATCCAGTTAAATATAGCACAAAGAGCTCAATAAGTCCACGGGTAATGGGTTTTAAATGCCTCAGTAAGAGCAAGTGCAAGTTGTTAACAGAAACAATGTCATAACAGACTTAAAATGTAATATGATCAAACAGCTTCACCAGTAGCCACCCTTCCTTCCATGATGCATGATGTTTTGGTTAACACTCAGCTATCAGCCCACATGTCATTCATGCAAACCCATCAATTCTGAGAACTATAGAATACCAATGGTGCATGAATGTCTTTTAGCATTGCTCTTGTAGTGGTGCACAAACCTGCCTCCTGTAGTCAATTATCAGTCCACACACTTCCTGTATCTAAGAGGGCTTCAGTCCTTTGAGTGATTAGTGGTTAAGGATCTGTGCTTAAAAGCATTCAGTTTAGCTCTTCTAACTCCAGACAACGCACAAAATGCTGCTTTCAATATCTCACTAACAAACAATTTACCTACATTTAAACATACAGTACAATTCAACTTCAATAGCAACTGTTCATAGTAATGTCTATTTTTATGCTATATATACCACTGTTTAAATATAATAAATGTTTATAAAGAAAAACATATAATGAATGACATGGCCAAACAAATGATATATTGTGAGCATATGATCATTTTTATTATATTTTTAGTTAATGTGTAGCAACAACAAATTTAGTAAGCTAATACTTATAACTTAATACTAAATATAGTAAGATATCAGTAAGCTAATGCTATGGTTTTAAATTGACACTACAGAAAAGAAGTTAAACAAAGTATTCAGTTGTCTTTAGAATCTTTAAAAAAAAAAAAAAAAAATGTGTGAATTGTCGTTTTTCAGCAAATACAGATTTAAGATGTCTGCACAGATTTTCCTGTTTCCTCCAGTGAGCTTTGTGACACTTTATGTGTAGCTGGACACTTGGAAACTTCTGAGACAAATCACTCAATCTTGGTAGTACCTGGGTTGTGCTATAGTTTTTCTACTTCTAGTGGACTTTATAGTGCTATGGTACTAAGTTGGTTTAAAACTTTTTTGGTGCTTTATTGACCTTCTCAATTTAATGTCCAAGATTACCACAAGCAGTTTTCTTGATCATCATGATAGAAAAATTCATCAAGAGCAATTAAGAACTGAGCAAGGCCCATAACCCATAACTGCTTTAAACCCCATAGACTCTATATATTTCACTTTATGTGTAAAATAAAAACATTAAGAGAAAAATAGTATGTAACAAGTCAAGTCAAGTCAAGAAGCTTTTATTGTCATTTCAACCATATATAGCTGATGCAGTACACAGTGAAATGAAACAACGTTTCTCCAGAACCCAGGTGGTACATAAAACAACATAAAACAACAATCACAGAAACAGAAAAACACAGGGCCAAGAACTTTACATTTAACATTACAACAGTCAAAAAAGATTCTAATTCTAATAAAGTATAGTCCATTTCATACGCAGTTACAACCTGAACTGGTGTATTTAATTTTCATTGGTGTTACTATCATTTCAAATACCAGCAGCATCTCAGGATCTTATCCTTCATCAGGATGAAGGTGTGCTGGTCATTAAGTGTGGGTGTAACTCTCTTGCAAATGTGATAACTAAGGACCACACAAAAGTATATAGAAAGCTTTCCTGACATGATGAATGAAGTGAAAATGCGATGTCCAGCTCCCAGAAGACCTGACAAAGAAAAAAAAAGGAAGAGGAATGATGTGTGGACAGATGAGTGTGACCAAAACAAGTAGTGGGCATGCAGTACTGAAAAGAAGCTCTTGCACAACGGTCTGCTAATAAACAGCCGGAGGTGTTCTGGAATTGATGATTATGCACAATGTGAATAATACAAATAACAAAGATATCATAGAAATAAAATGAATGTAAATACCAATGTATATGTGAACAATATGAAAAAAAAGACAACAAACCTTCAACATTTATATGTGGGTTTCTGGGATTTAATATGTATGGATAATTGTAAAGATTTTTCATTACCAAGTGTGTAAGAAAAATGTATAGTATAAAATAATACATTAGAGGTGGACCAATGAACATGTGAATGAGTTTAAAAAGAAATGCTGGGAAGGCATTAACAGAAAATAAATAAATATCCTTTTTACTTTATTTGTTATCCACGTTCTTTAAACTGGACATATAAATAATCAATAGGGAAATATGTTTAAACATAATTAGGTTTACATTTACATTTACAATTGCGGCATTTATCAGACGCCCTTATCCAGAGCGACGTACAAAAGTGCTTTAAATCTCTAGTAGTGAATAAATCTACACTGGTACGCAAGAATACAAACTCAATATAAATATAACTCGAATTCTAAAAACTTGGAAAGTGCTAATTTAGGTATTTCAGAAAGAGGTCGGTCTTCAGTCGTCGCTTAAAGATAATCAGGGACTCTGCTGTACGGACATCTAGGGAAAGTTCATTCCACCACCTCGGTGCCAGAACAGAGAAGAGCCTTGAATTGTACTTACCTCTCAATCTGAGAGAAGGTGGTACCAATCGAGCAGTGCTGGGGGATCTCAGACAGCGTGGTGCAGTGCGAGATGTGATGAGGTCACTGAGGTAAGATGGTGCTGGTCCATTTTTGGCCTTGTAGGCAAGCATCAGTGTTTTGAATCTGATACGTGCAGCTACTGGAAGCCAGTGAAGGGAGCGCAGCAGTGGGGTGGTGTGGGAGAACTTGGGCTGATTGAACACAAGTCATGCAGCTGCATTTTGGATCATTTGCAGTGGACGAATAGCGTTCAGGGGGAGACCTGCCAGCAGAGAGTTGCAGTAGTCCAGTCTTGAAATGACAAGAGACTGAACAAGCACCTGGGCAGCCTGTATGGACAGAAATGGTCGAATCCTTCGGATGTTATAGAGAAGAAATCGACAAGAACAAGCAACATTAGCGACATGTGGGAAAAAAGACAGTTCATTGTCCATAGTTACCCCAAGGTTACGAGCAGTGGCTGAAGGGGAGAGCAGAGAGTCATGAAGTGTTATTTGTAGATCTTGACCTGGAGATGAATCATACATCGTACAGATGACAGCTTGGCTGACCGAGCAGCATGTAGTTTCTCAGAAACAGCCAATAGGGCCGTCTCTGTGGAATGTGCCGCTTTGAACCCAGACTGGTTCGGATCGTGGAGGTTGTTCTGTGAGAGATAGACAGACAGTTGGTTAAAAACAGTGCGTTCCAGAGATTTAGAAAGAAAGGAAAGGAGTGATACCGGTCTGTAGTTGTTGATGTCCGATGGATCCAGAGCCGGTTTCTTCAAAATAGGAATGACACTTGCTTGCTTGAAGGTAGTTGGTACATAGCCAGATGTTAATGAACCATTGATGATTGTGGAGATGAAGGGCAGGAGATCTTGCATGATGGTCTGAAGCATAGTTGAAGGGATTGGATCCAGAGGACAGGTGGTGGGATTGCAGGATCAGATGACTTGCAGTATCTCATCTGTTAAGGTTGAGAAGCTTGACAGAGATGTAGTGGATTGTTGGCTGTGTTGTGTAATCATTGTTGGAGAGGAAGTGAAGGTCTGGCAGATTTTCCTAATCTTCTCATCATAGAATGAGGCAAAGTCATTAGCAGTCAGGGAGGATGGAGCAGGTGCAGCAGGGGGGTTTAGTAGAGAAGAGAAGATGTTGTGAAGCTTACGAGGATCTTGTGCAGAGGCCTCAAGCTTTTCCTTGTAGAAGGCAGTTTTGGCAGAAGTCACCTCCAAAGAAAATTTGGTCAGGAGTGCACGATAAGATGAGAGGTCTACATCAAGCTGTGATTTTTTCCACTTCCTCTCTGCAGATCGGAGTTCTCGTCTCGTTACCTTATGTGCTAGTGGGCAACTGTGCTGAATATCTGCCTGGCTGTGATCTTTAAAAATTTGCCATATGTAATTTTTTACACTACACACCTTTAAACAATATACTAATAATTTCTGCATTGGGAGTTAAAAAAAACAAAACATGCTGATGCCTTCAAGTGGTTGGTTTTGAGAAATTATGGTTTGTCAAATTTTGGAAAAATGGATGCTGCAAAATACAACAAAATACCCCACATTTTTAAAGCATTTATAGTTTAGGGTCAGCATTGTTTAATTGAGATGTAGGCTGTTAACTAAAGTATCGCTAACGAGCAAGAAAAAAAAAACAATGAGCTACCAACTTGCATTAGGCCAGATATTTTAGGAGCTCACTTTGTGCACAGGGGCATTGCCATGCTGGAACAGGTTTGGGTTTCCAATTTTAAGTGAATGCAAAATGTTATTATAGTGCATCTAAAGACATCTTGTACAATTGAGTGCCTCCAGATCTGTGGAAAAAGTTCGGAAAAGAACCACATATATATCCCAGTTGTAGGGTTATTCCAGCTGTTCTTAAAAACAACTCAATTATGATGTTTTACGAATGGCAAATTTAAAGTGAGTTATCCTGTGCATTTTATTGAAGTTCAAACAGAAAGTTTATCATTTATACTTCACCTGTATAGCAGTTCTACAACATATAGAAGCTATCTGACTAAACCTCGGATTTCAAATGACAGCTTTATACTACAGAAATAAAGAACATCCTTATTAAAATAAATAAATAAATAAAAAAGACAACATGTGGCAGCATCCCTTATATAAAAGACAAACAAAATTGAAGGGGAAAAAACTTTCAACATTAAATTGGCTCATGATAAGAAAAATATATCAATAAAACGTTAGATTATGTATGTGCTTTATCAAATTTGACGTCGAATTCATGAAAGCTAGTACTTCTTTACACCGATAATTTTGAACATCTACCTTATATATGGCAACTCTGAATTCACATTAACCATTCCTCTTGTTGCCTTGCTCATTGTTAGATTTGCTTAGCTACATCTATGTCTGATAGCCAGGAAATAATACACCAGTGATATGGTGAAAAAGCCACACAATGAAGGATTGATAGGCTGAAACCAGCGCTCAGTGAGAAGAAGTAATACTGTACTAAAAGTAACGAGGCTGGTTTGAAAATGTAAGAAGTAGAAAGTACAGATATTTGTGTTAAAATGTAATGAGTGAAAGTAAAAAGTTGTCCGAAAAATAAATAGTGGAGTAAAGTACTGATACCAGAAAAATCTACTTAAGTACAGTAACGAAGTATTTGTATTTCATTACTTTCCACCTCTGCCTATGATCCTCTGCCTCTGTTGCTATAGAGACGGAGTCAGGAGCGGCAGTCGTGCTGAGTGACACGAAAAAAGAGGAAATTTTGCGTCAATGAAAACAAATCAATAGATTAATAGTTAGACTATGTTGAACATTGATAGTCAGCGGCTAGTTGAAAGTTAGTTAGAAGACAGAAGGTGGTGTACACCTTATAATAAGCTGAGAACATGAGAGCTTGTAAAATGACAAGCACAAAACAAACATGTCATAGAGTGCGATCTTAATATCTTAATATAAAGATTGTGGTCTTGCACTATAATATGTTGTCATAATTTGAGTTAGAATTGTGGCTGATGCTCTTATGGTGTTGTGGCTTCTGTAAAACAGCAGTATTCTAGTAGGTACACAGGGTGTCTGAAAAGTCAGGAAACAATGGAAATCTATTGAGCAAAAAATAAAAATGATATAGCAGCACAGTTGTAAATAATGCATATTAAAAAGTCTGTTATTGTATTTTCACTGAACATTTTTAAACTACTGTAAAAAGCTCATTATAATGGGTCGTAATTATGTGTCAGTTCAGGTTATTTACACCACAGAAAGTTACCTTATGGGCTGCCTAATTGTACATTAATCATTTGGTCAAAACGAATAGCACACAATTTTCCATCTTATGCAGTTTTTATGACTGTATAGCATAATATGAAGTAAATAATATTTATGCACATTTCTCTCAATAAGGCATGAACGTTGTTTTGGGTTAATTAATGCTTCATCAAATCTGAGTCACTTAATCAATGAATTGTTAATCCTGCTGTGAAGCTAATCAGATCTTTAACAGTGAAGAAAACATCCAGTGAAAATATTGTATATACTAGACTAGGGGTAATATGTAATGATATATATATATATATATATATATACTTTTTTTTATTATTTGACCTTGCTGTGACCCTGTTTGGGTCCTCAAAATCTAATCAGTTTTCTGGTTACACTGATATTTCACTATAAATCCTACAAAAATTAAACAATTGTTCTTAAGATACAGGACATTTTAGAAGAAAAACACCAAGTGCACATGATGTATAAAAAGTGCACTTGAAATGATGGCACTTTTTGAAGTGTTACATTTTAAGTGCACTTTTTATACATCATCACAAAAATAAAGTATTTTGTATACTGTATAACGGAAGACCAAAACGCTTCATTCCCAAAACTTTCCTACAAGTTAATTAAAAACATGAAACATGTAACCAATGACTAACTTTATATTACAAGTCATAAAATATTACACTGCAAATAAATGACAGAACACTGTTCATTTTTCAGCTCTGTTTTGCTCACAAATGTTAAAAACATGTTTAAACATGCAAAGTGTAAATTCAATGACAATTCACATATTCAGAACATGTTCACTTATTAGAACACAGAATCATGTTACACAACAAACATCAGTCAACAGATCAGCAACTTGATTTCCCCCTTGGCCTGTATTTACATTTAAATATAAATGTAAATAAAAACATATAAATCACATTTTTCAATTACTGCATGAAGCAAATCATCAAAAATCACATACATCTCTGTGTGTGTGTGTGTGTGTGTGTGTGTGTGTGTGTGTGTGTGTGTGTGTGTGTAAATTCTAAAGGTAATTCTAAAAAGTAAGAAATAGAGAAAAAGGTGTATGGCAATACTGCAAATCACATCTTATGGGTGTTTTTTTTTTTTTGCATAAATATTACACAATTACAAAAACTATGAACTGTACCTTTATTATTAGAGACTATACAGAAACTGCATCTCCAAAACAAACCATTAAGAACAAATACCAATCTAAAGGGCAAGCAATGTGCCTAGGAATGGCTTGCTTACTGTGCTGTTTACTGGTGTTTCTCTTAACTGTTGTATTTTATACTCTCATTGTGCAATATTTTATTGTTCAATAGACAGTTCTAAGAAAGAAAGAAAGAAAGTAAGAAAGAAAGAAACAAACAAACCAATGTGCACTATTGTATACACAGAAAGAGCACTTGTGATTGGAGTGGTGAAGATGAACAGTGCATGTGTTTTATAAAATGCTATTCATCACTAGTCCTCTCTCAGATATGCCTCTGGGATTTCCTCCTCGTTTTCTGCTGGTGCAGTGCTCTGGGGCCTCTGGCTGAACTCTGCATCGCTGTCTTTTAGTTTCTGATCTGCCTCAAGGAAGCGCTGTCGAGCATGCTCTACATGAGTCTGTGCTATCTGCAGGTTTGTGTGTACTGTGGCCGAAGCCTGATCGGCTCCTGATAAAAACAAAAAGAAAACACAGCAAATTTTAGTTTTACATGAATTTAACATACAATTATTTTCAAAGGTGATGAAGCAGCAAAGCCAATAGTTTTGTTTTTGCTATAAGGTGTATAGATCTGAGATCAAATGATGAATATGACACAACGGATGGCAGGGATTTTTGAGTGGGTAAACATATCAGTACAGGTAGTCCCAGTAACTAAATAACAAAGAGTGATAAATTAGACCTATTTTCTCAGTTATAGAAAGCTCTCTGGTCTATATATTGGTTAATACCTTTTTTAATTAACAAATGTAGTCTACACATGAGAACATCCAAAATTGACTTAATCCAAAAGTAGACATTAAGAGCTATTATTTGTTTAAACTATCAATCTAACACAAAACCCCTGTAGAACAATAAAAAAAACAGGTCATGTTTAAAGTTGTTTAATGCATCTAGGTTTTAATTGCTGAGAAAAAAAAAAAAAGCTGAAATACTGATCGATCGTCTATTATTACATTTGTGAGCTCATACAGAAATGTTTATTATGCACAGCGGAAACAAAAGTGTTGGCCGTGTGCTCCCAGTACTAACATTAACAAACTATTTTTAACATCATTGTAATGAAGAATTCTGATGTGTGTTAATAAACTTTCTATACTAACAGCTTTGAGTAATGAAGACTTTGTGAAGGCACAAATCATTTGTTTATATTAATGTGCTTGTTCTAATTCAATAATATTTCAATAGAAGTTATACAGGGACTTGTTGGGCAAACGGTCCACATAAACTGTTGGCGCAGGAAGTTTTCTTTGAGGAAACAATTATTACGAAATTCTTGGAACAGTCAGAGGGAATGCCGTAGGACACGTCAATCTTCATTACAGAGGAGATTAAACTTTGAGTTTTTGTGTCAACATGGAAACCTGCATGCTATTTGTCTTTTTACTTAAAAAAGACAGAAAAAATAGTGAAGGAATGTTTTTTTACAGCTGCTAATACAGGGAAGTGGCATTCTATAGTAATTTAAAACAAAAAAAAAAGGAGAAAGAAAACATTTTAGGACACAGGACAATGGTGTAGGACAATAATCAGTTTTATGGTGGTAACACTAAACCCATATAATCACAATATCATTGTATTACTTTCATATCTGCCTCCCTGTGTTTTATTTAATGATTGAGGTGGACAAATACCCTAATTAAAATAGCATCAATTCAGAGCAGTACCTATTCAGTGATACTCGACTTTATCTCAAAACATATACGATGCTAAACGTTAGTTTGGTGAAAAAAAAAACATTTCGTACCTGCGTTAAAAGCTGCTTCGGCTGCCAGCTGTGACAAGTTAATTGCGCTCATCCATCTTTTTTCAAACTGTTTGCAGTCTTCCCGATATTTGATAATCTAACAAGAATATAGAAACTGCATTTCAGTTAACACATTTTTATACATGAATAAATAAAGGATTAATAATTATACACAATGCACGCTGATGTCTCAAGAAGATCAGACTTATTTTAAAAAAAGAGGGATTGAGTGAAGAAAACCAGTAGAGCTGGAAATGTAGGGGACTGAAAGATGATTCATAGAATGATCACTCTTTTTCAGTGGAATGTCCATACATAATTAATGAAATGTCACAGTGATATTTAACTGTCAAAGAAATAAGAAAATCAGTTTGTAATCATATTGTCATTACTAGTATCAATGTTTAGTGTGATTGACAGAATAAATTTGCAGACAACTGATCAACTATGAACATTTTTATAACATTTGGAAAATTGTTACCTCCTCCCGCTTCTTAACGATCACCTGCCATACTGCGTTCTCATCAGCAGGAGTTAGTTTGTTGATATTCTTCATGTAGCGCTTGTGTAGAGATATGAGGGTGTGCACTGTCTGAAGAGCGAAAATACACATGAACACAAAACCATATTTATGCTTTTATATTTAAGTCATGGAAAGCTTTGCTTTGAAAATATTAATCTGAATACCTTAGTATACTGAGTAAGTGAGTCCACTAGTGCCAGGGTGGTTTGAGACAGAAAAGAATTGGCACTGTCGGTCACCAGAGATGAGGCTCTACGAATTAAGGTTTCATGGGTCACACTGTCCTGCTCATACACATGGGAGAAAGACTTTCATTCAGACGAAATGCTGGCTATATTTATCACAGTAGCACTAAAACTAGTAGTAGGATAGTTGAACCTCAGTCATCATTTCCTAATAAATCATTATCAATCATTATATTTGACCAAAATACTGGAACAGAGTTTTTAAGGTTCTTAGAAAATCCCATTTTACTAATACAAAATAAAGTATACAGTGGGATAAACATTTAGTCATACTGTCCAATTCTACTCAGTTCAGTTGCGTTGTATCTTCCTTTAGGATGTTAACAGGCTTTTTTAAATACAGTCAGCAAAACGCATCAAACCTGTACAAAGGGAACAGCACACAGACCACCAGAGATGCCGACTGAAATCCAGTTCCTCCTGATGACTGATGGCAGTATCTGTCGTGCTCTGTTGGCAGCGCTCAGCAAGATAACTGCACAGCTTTGAACAAACATCATTACAAAATATTATTTATTATCCCTTTAGGAGATAGCGCAAAAACATGCCAAACTGGTTATAGCTTGAATTTTCCATGCTTTCCCTATTTAATCAGATACAAAATAAATTGCAGAGAGATTACATTTATACATGGGTTATGTTTTTTCTAATGACATTATCTGTAATGACTTTATTTGTAATGAGGTTATTTTCAATGACTTTATTTCTAATAACTTCTAATGAATTGCTTTTGAATAAATCATTTTTTGTGTTTATTTTCTATATTTTTTTATTTATAATTAATTAGCATAGTTATTATCATATAATTATTATTCTTGCATAATTATTTTGGAATGTATAGGTCATACATTAAATGATTTTAATAAAATGTATTTATTACCGCTATTCTGCTATTGCAATTATATCATTAAAGTAACATCAGAAATAATATCATGTCTAATAATTTCTAATAATGGGGTAAAAATATTGAAACAATTTTATTGTTCTATTCAATTATAGTAATTATACAATTATTAGACATAATTTTAATTATTTTTATCTCAGATGCTTCTCCAAGTTTATAATTGCAATAATTCCAAATAGCAGTAATACACACACACACACACACACACACACACACACACACACACACACACACACAATTATATATAAACATTCGCTTTAAAATCAGATTATGATAAGGTTTTTCCAGTTTACTCTAAGGCCCTAGTGACAAAGATAAAACAAACAAGTCTGATATGACGTAATTTCCGCGTCAGACAGCGTCAAGTTTGTGCACTTCTGCTACTGTTTAATCAGTGTGTTTTTCCTTAATAAATCATTTGCACTTCGTCAAAATGAGACTACAAAAAGGTTTCCTTTGTCAGAATATTTCATTATAATATATACGAGACAAATAAGAACTATATAATTAGAATAATGGTTTATTAATAATTATTCATATTAATAAATCTAAAATAAGTAATAATCCTGAGCTGGATGACAGGCATAGTAATGATTAAAGGTGATAAACACTAGTTCAGAATTTGGCTCCTAAATAAATAATTCAACTGCAGTGTTTTTAAAAAGAAAGACAACCACATCCCCACCGCTTATTTTCATAAAGGAAACTGCGCACATTTAGACATACGACATATTTTTAAAATATATTAATACAGGTATTAATGTTAAAGACCACAAACTGCCCTTTTAGATGGATGACAAATACATACCGTCCAACTGTCAGTAGCTTTCTCCCGAACAAAGCCATCCTGAAATGAAAACAAAAGTGCACCCTCAGCGCTATTAGTACTTCTTCTATTTCCTCTTCCTGCTTCTCCTTCCTTTCTTCTCCTTCTTCTTCTAATTATTGAGTATAATTTTATCCTTCTCTTTCTTCTGTTTTTTAAATATAATTGGTGTTCTTATTATTCTCCTCCTTGTTCTATTTCCTACTTCTCCTCCTCCATCTCCTTCTTCTTATTGTTGTTTGTTTGGTTTTCCTTCATTTCCCCTCGCTCTTCTTTATCTTCTGGTTTAATGGCGGTTGGCGAACAGCACATGACCACTGCCCCTACAGGTGTGGAGAGTCTATACATATATAAGCTGACCAGAGTCATATGTATAATTGTATTATATTTTTATTTCAGTGTACCCCAGCCACTCTCAGTGCCGGTCTCAAGCCCGGATAAAAGGGGAGGGTTGCGTTAGGAAGGGTATCCAGCGTAAAAACATGTGCCAAATCAAACATGCGGAGGATCACAAAGTTGGGACACTGTACAAATTGTGAATAAAACCAGAATGCAATGAGTTTCAAATTTCTATATTTTATTCAGAACACAACATAGATGACTTATCAAATGTTTAAACTGAGAAAATGTATCATTTTAAGGGAAAAATAAGTTGATTTTTAATTTCATGGCATCTACACATCTCATAAAAGTACCACTGTGTGGCATCTCCTCTTTTTATAACAGTCTGCAAACATCTGGGGACTGAGGAGACAAGTTGCTCGAGTTTAGGAATAGGAATGTTGACCCATTCTTGTCTAATACAGGCTTCTAGTTGCTCAACTGTCTTAGGTCTTCTTTGTCGCATCTTTTATGATGCGACAAATGTTTTCTATTGGTGAAAGATCTGGACTGCAGGCTGGCCATTTCAGTACCCACAATGGCAGATGTGGTCTGGCATTGTCATGTTGGAAAATGCAAGGTCTTCCCTGAAAGAGATGACATCGGGATGGGAGCATTTGTTGTTCTACTTGGATATACCTTTCAAAATTGATGGAGCCTTTCCAGATGTGTAAGCTGCCCATGCCACATGCACTTATGCAACCCCATACTATCAGAGATGCAGGCTTCTGAACTGAGCGCTGATAACAACTTGGGTTGTCCTTATCCTCTTTAGTCCGGATGACATGGCATCCCAGTTTTCTAAAAATAACTTCAAATTTTGATTTGTCTGACCACAGAAGAGTTTTCCACTTTCCACAGTCCATTTTAAATAAGCCTTGGTCCAGAGAAAACGCCTGCGCTTCTAGGTCATGTTTAGATATGGCTTCTTTTTTGACCTATAGAGTTTTAGCCGGCAACAGCGAATGGCACGGTGGTTTGTGTTCACCAACAATGTTTTCTGGAAGTATTCCTGAGCCCATGTTGTGATTTCCATTACAGTAGCATTCCTGTATGTGATGCAGTGCCGTCTAAGGACCTTAAGATCACGGGCATCCAGTATGGTTTTCTGAGCTTGACACTTACGCACAGAGATTGTTCCAGATTCTCTGAATCTTTGGATGATATTATGCACTGAAGATGGTGATAACTTTAAATCCTTTAAATAACTTTAACCCATTTTGACTTCTGAGAGACACTGCCACTCTGAGAGGCTCTTTTTTATACCCAATTATGTTGCCAGTTGACCTAATAAGTTGCAAATTGGTCCTCCAGCTGTTCCTTATATGTACATTTAACTTTTCCGGCCTCTTATTGCTACCTGTCCAAACTTTTTTGGAATGTGTAGCTCTCATAAAATCCAAAATGAGCCAATATTTGGCAGGACATTTCAAAATGTCTCACTTTCAACATTTGCTATGTTATCTATATTCTATTGTGAATAAAATATAGGTTTATGAGATTTGTAAATTATTGTATTTATTAGGTCAAGTCTTTTATCAGTAGTGTTTTCTTAGGTAAAGGTGCAAATCTGGAGGAAACTGAAGGAAACATAATAATCCATATCCTTCTATTCCTGTCACCCCGCTTTTCTCTCTCTCTCTCTCTCTCTCTCTCTCTCTCTCTCTCTCTCTCTCCCTCTCTCTGTCGAGTTAAACATGCACCTGAGGTTCCAGTGACCACTGTTGCTGAACCTCTTCCCTCCTCGGATCTTTCCACTTTACACAGGCCTGGCTGTGTATAGTGTTTTTTTTTTTTTTTTAACTGGAGGCCACTCTGTGCAGCTTGGGACGGTTTCTCATTAAAGCCTTGGTGGGGTTCATGAAATTCCTGAGTAAGAACTTTGAGGATGGATTTTTTTGTCTGTAGTTAATGTTAACAGTCTGCTTCACTGACTCAGGACTACAGTTTGCTTTTGATTACATCACTGTACCCTGCAGCATAATTTATCTGTAATAAATGGACATTTAGTGCAACCCAGATGAGGATGGGTCTTCTCTTGGGTTTGGTTCCTCTCAAGGTTTCTTCCTTATGCTGTCTCAGGGAGTTTTTCCTTGCCACAGTCTCCACCGGCTTGGGGAGAAACGTACACTTATAAAGAACATCTTATTCATTTTTTTCACCACATTATCTGTATAAAGCTGCTTTAAGTCAATGTTCATTGTTAAAAACGCTATACAAATAAAAAATAATTAAATTGAATTGTATATCTGTGACTCGAGAATTTGATTGTATATAGATGCTTTTAACATGACCATAAAACTGAATATTATCATTTTATTATGACAGAAATAAAAAGACAGAAATTTCCCAACTCTTAAATGGATGTTATACATTCATCCAATATATCTTCAATCCCAATTAATAAATATATATATATATAT
>MU551567.1:305197-330315 GCA_024362625.1 Silurus asotus | reverse complement strand
TATATTTTTTTTTTTTTTTAAAGCAATCTTCCTTTCCACAGTATTCTGTAGGCCTGTCACATCTTTTTTAAATATAATTGGTGTTCTTATTATTCTCCTCCTTGTTCTATTTCCTTCTTCTCCTCCTCCATCTCCTTCTTCTTATTGTTGTTTGTTTGGTTTTCCTTCATTTCCCCTCGCTCTTCTTTATCTTCTGGTTTAATGGCGGTTGGCGAACAGCACATGACCACTGCCCCTACAGGTGTGGAGAGTCTATACATATATAAGCTGACCAGAGTCATATGTATAATTGTATTATATTTTTATTTCAGTGTACCCCAGCCACTCTCAGTGCCGGTCTCAAGCCCGGATAAAAGGGGAGGGTTGCGTTAGGAAGGGTATCCAGCGTAAAAACATGTGCCAAATCAAACATGCGGAGGATCCGCTGTGGCGACCCCTAATGGGAGATGCCGAAATAAAGTTTTTTATTTCAGTGTGCCTAAATTTCCTTCATGTTTATTTCTTTAAGATGATAGAGAGACAAAAGAAAGACTATTAATGCAAAACTATGTAGATGGAAATGACTTTTCAACTTATACTGTATGTAATGTTGCTAATGAGTTTCTTTATAGGGTTTTGCAGCATATACAAACCCGATTCCAAAAAAGTTGGGACACTGTACAAATTGTGAATAAAACCAGAATGCAATGAGTTTCAGATTTCTATATTTTATTCAGAACACAACATAGATGACTTATCAAATGTTTAAACTGAGAAAATGTATCATTTTAAGGGAAAAATAAGTTGATTTTTAATTTCATGGCATCTACACATCTCATAAAAGTACCACTGTGTGGCATCTCCTCTTTTTATAACAGTCTGCAAACATCTGGGGACTGAGGAGACAAGTTGCTCAAGTTTAGGAATAGGAATGTTGACCCATTCTTGTCTAATACAGGCTTCTAGTTGCTCAACTGTCTTAGGTCTTCTCTGTCGCATCTTTCTCTTTATGATGCGACAAATGTTTTCTATTGGTGAAAGATCTGGACTGCAGGCTGGCCATTTCAGTACCCATAATGGCAGATGTGGTCTGGCATTGTCATGTTGGAAAATGCAAGGTCTTCCCTGAAAGAGATGACATCTGGATGGGAGCATGTGTTGTTCTAGAACTTGGATATACCTTTCAGCATTGATGGTGCCTTTCCAGATGTGTAAGCTGCCCATGCCACATGCCCTTATGCAACCCCATACCATCAGAGATGCAGGCTTCTGAACTGAGCGCTGATAACAACTTGGGTTGTTTTTATCCTCTTTAGTCCGGATGACATTGCATCCCAGTTTTCTAAAAATAACTTCAAATTTTGATTCGTCTGACCACAGAAGAGTTTTCCACTTTCCACAGTCCATTTTAAATGAGCCTTGGCCCAGAGAAAACGCCTGCGCTTCTGGATCATGTTTAGATTTGGCTTCTTTTTTGACCTATAGAGTTTTAGCCGGCAACAGCGAATGGCACGGTGGTTTGTGTTCACCAACAATGTTTTCTGGAAGTATTCCTGAGCCCATGTTGTGATTTCCATTACAGTAGCATTCCTGTATGTGATGCAGTGCCGTCTAAGGACCTTAAGATCACGGGCATCCAGTATGGTTTTCTGAGCTTGACACTTAGGCACAGAGATTGTTCCAGAATCTGGATTCTGGAACTGGTGTAGAGATATGAGGGTGTGCACTGTCTATAGAGCGAAAATACACATGAATACAAAACCATATTTATGCTTTTATATTTAAGTCATGGAAAGCTTTGCTTTGAAAATATTAATCTGAATACCTTAGTATACTGAGTAAGTGAGTCCACTAGTGCCAGGGTGGTTTGAGACAGAAAAGAATTGGCACTGTTGGTCACCAGAGATGAGGCTCTACGAATTGAGGTTTCATGGGTCACACTGTCCTGCTCATACACATGGGAGAAAGACTTTCATTCAGACGAAATGCTGGCTATATTTATCACAGTAGCACTGCCACTCTGAGAGGCTCTTTTTTATACCCAATCATGTTGCCAGTTGACCTAATAAGTTGCAAATTGGTCCTCCAGCTGTTCCTTATATGTACATTTAACTTTTCCGGCCTCTTATTGCTACTTGTCCCAACTTTTTTGGAATGAAATCCAAAATGAGCCAATATTTGGCAGGACATTTCAAAATGTCTCACTTTCAACATTTGCTATGGTATCTATATTCTATTGTGAATAAAATATAGGTTTATGAGATTTGTAAATTATTGTATTTATTAGGTCAAGTCTTTTATCAGTAGTGTTTTCTTAGGTAAAGGTGCAGATCTGGAGGGAACTGAAGGAAACATAATAATCCATATCCTTCTCTTCCTGTCACTCCGCTTTTCTCTCTCTCTCTCTCTCTCTCTCTCTCTCTCTCTCTCTCTCTCTCTCTGTCGAGTTAAACATGCACCTGAGGTTCCAGTGACCACTGTTGCTGAACCTCTTCTCTCCTCGGATCTTCTCACTTTACACAGGCCTGGCTGTGTATAGTGTTTTTTTTTTTAACTGAAGGCCACTCTGTGCAGCTGGGGTTGGTTCCATGAAATTCCTGTGTTAGAACTTTGAGGATGGATTTTTTTGTCTGTAGTTAATGTTAACAGTCTGCTTCACTGACTCAGGACTACAGTTTGCTTTTGATTACATCACTGTACCCTGCAGCCTAATTTATCTGTAATAAATAGACATTTAGTGCAACCCAGATGAGGATGGGTCTTCTCTTGGGTTTGGTACCTCTCAAGGTTTCTTCCTTATGCTGTCTCAGGGAGTTTTTCCTTGCCACAGTCTCCACCAGCTTGGGGAGAAACGTACACTTATAAAGAACATCTTATTCATTTTTTTCACCACATTATCTGTATAAAGCTGCCTTAAGTCAATGTTCATTGTTAAAAACGCTATACAAATAAAAAAATAATTGAACTGAATTGTATATCTGTAACTCGAGAATTTCATTGTATATAGATGCTTTTAACATGACCATAAAACTGAATATTATCATTTCATTATGACAGAAATAAAAAGACAGAAATTTCCCAACTCTTAAATGGATGTGTTATACATTCAATATATATATATATGTTTCTTAAAGCAATCTTCCTTTAAAAACTACTCTTCTAAATCCACTCTAACAAGTTTTTTAAGGCTGGTTGTTTGTAATAATCTGTATGTTTTTATATGTATATATCTGCTAGTCATTTATTCCACAAATTTACAGATGTGTGGCCAGTACTCCCCAGTGAGGCTTTTCTGTATCCATTCCAACCTTCCTTGCTTGTCCAAACATCTGAATAGCATCCAATTTGTTTCCAAAAAGCTGTTAAACTGAGATGGGCTTCCCCTAGCAGTAGCAGCTGCAATCAGAGAACCCACTGTGAACACTCTTGTGTTCAACAAACACATCTGGGATGGCCTGTGGTCCAATCTTAAACATAATGATGTAGGGCATGGCTGCAGCAGCTGCAGAGTACTGTACTCACCGACTGGTCCAGGCTCAGTAGCACCTACCAATTCTTGTATAGGCTTGGAAAAGGGCCTTTATACTGTTTTCTGTTCCCTCACTTTTTCATCACATGCTTGCACATGTCTTACTCTCTCTAGCTATAAGTATCACTTGTTGTCTCTAAAATGCAAAAATCTTTTCCATCCTAATGCCTACACTTCTCACAAGTAACCCTTGCAATAATAAACTAATTAAACATTGTGGCGTATATGTATATCTGTTCTGCTATAATAGTGTCCACTATAGTGTAATGATTTGTTGTGATTTTTTTCATGCTCCCGTGATAGAATTAATATATTTGTCTTTTATATATATTTTGTTTGTTTGGGGGTTTTTTTTGTACATCATTAGATGTATTTAATTTTTTTATCATGCCCATCTCCCCGAGTTCAACAGCTATCTCCATGCAGCTGTTGCCCACAAGATGTCAGTGCTTTTCTTTCTAACAGGATCACTGCGTCACAATGTCTCTTATTCTAATTACACAACACTGCATTCACTAAGTATGTCAAAACACACCCTTTTATGGTGGCCAGTATTTTGCATCCATTAGATCCAAAATTGTGTAATGTGTATGGTAGACATGTTAATACTTTAAAAGGCTTGTTGAAATTTAAGTGGTTATACCTCCTCTCCCCACTTCTATGCTAACCGTGCCAATGCTAACAAATAAACATTGTGATCATATAGATTCCTCCTTTGGTATACTAGCTATTGACACCCTGTAAGATCTCTCAGCATCATACAGGAATGGTCTATATAACTATATTCCCACAGCATCTCACAACAACAAACTAATAATCTTGGAACACTCCAGAACACTACAACAATATCTGGGAAAAACTAATATATGCAGCTTGTTTTCTAGCCTTTTAATTACATTATATAACTTGCTTATGATTTCCGTTGTTTCAAATTGCTCTCGTTGTTGTTCCTAGCCTTGTTTGATGTATTCTCTATTCCAGAGTTTTGTTTTATGCTGTTATCCCTAGTCTCCTGTGCCTTTTTTTGTCTTTTATTTTTTTGTATGTGGTTCATTACCACAAATAATTAAACACCCACGCAATGGTCTAAACACGTCTTTTCCCTGTTAAATGTAAGCAACATGACATCAGGTGGAATCTATGAAGTCAAAGGGGGAATGTATTAACAAATAATAACATGGTTATTATAACCACATAACATTTAATATAATATGGCCATAATGTTGTTTCTATCTATAATTGATTTAAATCAAGAATTCCTTCTTTGGAATGAGGAAGTAGGTTGAGAACATCGTTTTCTAAACTGACAGGCCATCTATTTAATCATGCAGCTTTCTAACATGAAACACAGTAAAGTAAAGCAAAAAAAAAAAAAAAGCTAATCTAACAAATCTGACGTTACAGTGGGAACAATTTAAACACAAAATATATATGCTTTTAAAAAAAAAAAATAAAAAAAATAATGTTTTTCTCTGATAACCTTTGCCCACTGTATTATCAGATTCCTGTTATCAGCGGACATTTTTTCAACTTGTCACGTGTTTGACATGTACATTCCGAGATTCTACTCACCAACACTTCAGGTCAACCGCAGTGTGACACGCCATCCAATTAGTTTTGACGCAGCAAAAGATTAGGTGCTGTGTTTTGTATTATCAGCAGTTCCATCCATTCTTTATACTCTTTTTTTTTTATCATTCTGGTACAAGGTATTCTTTATCTCATCTGTTCACAGGATGTTGCATGTTCTACGAATGTATAAGCTTTTATGTTTTGTTAGTAAGCTTCTCAGTGTACTCTGGTGAAGTATTCTTCTGATTATTTACTTTTTATGATTTGCACAAACCAAGAGAAGTTGCAGAAGTTACACATTAATCCATGGCAGGTTTGGAAAAAAAATTCTAGTGTACTTTTGACAGTATTTGATCAGGTTTTTGGATGGTGACATGTATAGCAAAATGGAATGAATCCAGGTTTTATAAGACAGGTTTCAGATGTAAAGAGACCCATGATGCATCACATCATCTTCATAAGAGAAAAGAGCATTTACACATTCTGTACAGGAGACAGAAGACAAAAGGTTTAAAATGTTTAAATGGCCTAGGGGTGACAGAATGAAGAGACCTCGGGGCATTCACACAGAGAATGATAATGAATGATGATATGGTGTCTTGCCACCTTTTAAAGGAAAGTGTGGTTTGACAAGGTGACAAAAATTGCTTAAAGCCAACGTGTGTGGAAATATAGCAATTACAGTAAATGACAAAAATGCGCTCAATGTGCACTTTGCTTAGATTTTTATCAGTAACTAAGAAATTTTCCCACTTTTCATAATTTCATGTCATCTGTACATCAGCATAGTAACATACATGGTTATGTAACATTAAATCAGATATTTTTTTTTACTAGTTTGGGTAAATAAGTACAGTATCAGAATGATAGCAATAGCTATACGATAGCTTCATGTTTCGGCTGCTTCAGTTAGAGAGTGGATCATTCGTCTCCATACTACTGTGTCCTTTACATCTGCCTCTTACAAATTAACTACCTGCATGTCTTTCCCCTTACCACATCCTTAAACCTCCTCCTTGGGCTTCCTCTTTTCCTCTTTCTTGGCAGCTACATTCTCAGTATTCTTCTTCTGATATACCCCATGTCCCTCCTCTGCACATGTCTAAACATCTAAATCGGGACTCTCTCACCTTGTCTTCAAAACGTCCTACATGCACTGTTCCTCTAATAAACTGTTCATTCTCGTCACTGCCAATCAAAATCTCAGCATCTTCAGCTCTGCTACCTCCAGCTCCACCTCCAGTCTTTTAGATTATGTCACTGTCTCTAAACCATAGAACATCACAGGTCTCACCACAGTCCTATAAACTTTCCCTTTCACTTTCACAGATACTCTTCTATCACAAATGAATCCTGCCACTCTTCTCCACCAACTCCACCCTGCCTGCACTCTTTTCTTCATTCTCTAACACACTTATTACTTTACACTGTTGACCCCAGGCACCTGAACTCCTCCATCTTCTCCCTGCAACCGCACGCCTCCACTGCCCTCCCTCTCATTCACACACATGTACTCTGTCTTACTCCTACTGACTTTCATTCCCCTTCTCTTCAGCACATACCTCCACCTCTCCAGGCTACACAATTATTGAAGAGATTTATTTAAATACATTACTATTATCAATGGTTTCATTGATCATTGATCCAGATGAGGAAGGGTTTACTTTTTGTTTTCTTTTAGAACTCTAAAATCTTTGTAGTGTCAATTTAATGAATCACTGAACACTTTACAAGGTACAATGTTACTAGGTGCAAATCACAAGACTGTATCCAGATGCAATGCTAAAGTTTCTAAAGATGAATGCTAAATGAATGTATATCATTTTGTTTATTTTAATTTAAAGTCCCTGTAATCTTGTAGTTAACTGCATCTTATCGCTATATTGACTTGGCTTGAAAATAGTTTAGTGTACAATATTGACTGCCTACATGATAATGTCACTGACAGCTAAAAATGTTGCCAGGACAGGAGCAACCTATACAGTAACAATGAAGTAACCTGGCAGACACAAAATGTACACAAATAGTAAATGTCTTATAATATCTTTACTGTTTCAAACCCCAAGGCTACAGAATAAAATATTCAAGGCTTTGCTACATAGTAACTAGGATTTAGCATACAATTTTATTTTTCACAGACAGCAAAAAATAAGAAAAGCAATCATGGCACAGATCTGACTAAGCAGCAGTCAGGGTCTCTACCTCCCAGAGCATTGGGTATTTTGGCCCTGGAACATCCTCTTCAGACTGATCACAGACTGCAGGCTAAAGTAAAACACAAAGCTCCGGAAGGATATTAATCATAAACAGTACTAATCTTACAACGTCTTCTATGGAAACACAGACACTGGATGTTACTTATCATGAGCTATTTACATTTAGGCTCAAGGAGGAACCATAACATAAACCATGTATTTTTCATCATTATATGATTTTTTTCTTTTTCAATTAGTGTTCTTCCTATATTCCAGTGTGGACATAAAACCACAGAAACAATATGCTTGAAAACAAAGCACACACAAAAAAATCCCATACAGTATCTGCAACATGCCTTTTACAATGAATCAGACAGCCATGAAACTATGGGTTTCTTATGGGTCCTTGCTTTTGACATGCGTCACAGACGCATCCCTTTGTACAAACAATTAACTGATATTCAATACAATAAAAACAGAAATTTTACAATAAGGAAGTCATAAATAAATAGCCTGTACAAATGAACTATATGAGTAAAAAAAAATAAATACAAGAGTAGAACTGGAGAATAGCATGGGGAAGTTGATGAGAAGACATGGCCACTGGAGAAATCAGAATTAGCAGCCTCATTGGCTGACAGTATTGGGTGGTTTATCATCGTGCTGGATATTGGCATTTGGAAGCCATGGTGAGACGGAGCGTGACATGGTCTGTTTAGCCATGCTGCTGTAGTGGCTGATCACCGTGTAGAAGCGGCCACGAGAGTGAGCATCCTGTGCAGTGTAGTAGGCCTCAAGAGAGGCTGGGATGCATCGTTTGTGCTGTTGGAGTGAAAGTCAATCAATTTCAAAAGACAACATTTATTTTATCATTTGAAGACATGCTTGCAGATTCAAGTCAGATTATGTTGTAAAATTTGTTCCTGAATAGTAGTAAACAATCTATTTTTCTATCTACAATCCCAATAAAAAAAAAAAAAACGTTAGGACACTGTGTAAAATGTGCAAATCTCTTAAACACACATTTTATTCACAATAGAACATAGAAAACACATTAAATGTTTAAACTGAGGAAATTAATAACAGTTTAGAGGAAAAATAAGATAATTAAAAATTTGATGGCTACAAACATCTAAACAGGGCAACAAGCTGGAAAAGTAAGTGTTACTATAAAAGAATTACAGAAAAGGACCCTTTTGCAACTAATTAGTTTAATTGGTAACAGGTACCAGTAACATGACTCGGTATAAAAAGAGTATCTGAGAGAGGAAGAGTCTCTCAGAATTAAAAGTTAAGCAGATGTTTACCAATTTGCAAAACAATGTGCATAAAAAATGTGCAACAATTTATACTGCAATAATATTCATCAACACAAAATTGCAGAGACCTTCAATATCTCATCATTTACAGTCAGTACTATCTCTGCTATATAACTCTAGTTAATATAGAAAATAGGCAGCTTGTGCATCTAGAAAGGCACTATAAATGCTCAAAGGTATATACAGGTTTTAGAGCAACATATTCTTCCATCCAGATTATGTCATTTTCAGGGGAGGCCTTGCATATTTAAGCAAGACAATGCTGACTGCATCTATTACAATAGCATGACTTTGTAGTAGAAGAGTCATGGTGCTGAACAGGCCGGCCTGAATTCTAGACCCTTGACCATTTGAAAACATTTGGTGCATCATAAAAAGTAAAAAACAAAACAACAAAGGACACCCAGAAATGTTAAGCAGCTGGAATCCTGAATGGGACAACATTCCTCTCCCATTACTTCAGCAACTGGTTTCCTCAGTTTCCGGCCCTATATTGACGGCAGACATGATGCTACATAGTGATAAAAACTGCCCTGTTTTTTGAGACCTGTTTAAACATTTGATATGTTTTTTTTTTGTTTGTTTGTTTATTTTATTGTGAAAAGAATATGAAATTTGAAAATCAGTTTTTTTACATTTTGCACAACGGTTTTGGAATTTGGGTTTTATTATATTGGACATTTACTGTATGTTCTACTATTATATCTGTTGTACTATTGTGTTGTACTAATTCTACTTGCACAGTGCATATCTGTTGAATAGAGGGGAACTTCCCCAAAACAATTCTCATAAAATAAAAAAGATAATTAATAAGAAATGATAAAGAAAATTGCTTAAATTACACATTTGATGAACAACACAAGCATCTCCAATAAGTGCACTTGTTACCAGGTTTTGGTACCAGTGCCTACCTGTAGCCTAAACTACAGCTGATTAAGGGATTGCTAACAATACAATTCTAAAAAGTTAATTGCATTCTCTTTTTAAATGTTATTCTCATTCTTTCTCCTAAAGTAGCATATAATATAACCAATGAAAGGGTAGATTAAGAACGAAAAACCTGGGACACACCAAGCTATTTTTTTTGTTGTGTTCCACACCGTTGGCCATATTCAGATGGTGTCAGCTGTTTTTTTTGAGATTCTGCAAGTCTAAACACCAGCGAAGCTCGTCAGCAAAAAAGAGAACTCTGATTGGCTATTCAGCTTAGCAAATGAGCACAAAAGAAAAAAAACTGACGAAAGCAAACAACCACGGAGTAAAGAAGTTAAGCTTATTATTCAATTATTATTCTAGCTCTTATATTTGAAACTTAGCAGACGTGATTGAAAAAAGCTTCTTGAATCCGTTGGTAATGACTGTGGCAGATGTGAACGCTGCATGCTTTATATATTCACAGTTCTGGCTTCCCAGTTCAGGTACTGCAAAAAGACTACGGCCACCTGCTGGTTCTCTTTTGCAATTGCAGAATGTGCAGGCACAGTTTGGTGTGTCAAATGCACCTGCCAAATAATCGACCTAATACGCAGTACAATTGTCCAATGCCGATTAATTAAAAAAAAAAAAAATCCCGATTAATCGGTCAGCCAATCAATCGGTCAACCTCTACTCTTAAATGTTGATATGTAACTTTCTTAATTTGCACTAAATGTGATCCAATAATTGTCTAGTACCAGTATTTTAATAAATAATATAGTAATAAGTAATAAATTGGACAAAGACCTTTGGGACTTAGGAATTTTTTGTACTGTTTACGTTACAACAACGCTCTCTAATAAACCAAATTGTTCAAGAATGTAATGACTCTAAATCCATAACACATGAAACAAAGAGCATGTGAAAAGTTTAATTTTACTAAGGTGTTAAAAAGCTTCACAGGAACATAATTTTTATGAGCTTTTTCAGACCCATTAAGAAAAATCTAATAAATACTCACTTACCTTGTACACAAAGCCATCTGGGCAGGTGTGGTCATAAGTGAAAGCCTTATACACCACTAAGAACACTATGCAGGCAAGAAAAGCTAAAGCCAAAACAATTAGGATTGTGACCTGTGGATGAAAAAAGGACACAAACTTAATGTAACCTTTATAAAAAGTTGTGTTGTCAAAGTCTATTATACTAGTGGTTTTAACTTCTGTAGTACCAGTAGTTGATGTTTTCATATAAGACTGAAACCACATTCACCGCACTTTCATAAAATGTGCTGTTTAGCAGCCACTACGGGACAGGAATTGAGGAAGATGAGGAAGATCGGGTGCCAGCAAAAGACAAATTGGGACTTGATGCGGACCGCCACTGGGTAAAATGCCTTGAAGGACGAGGAAGACCAGAAGTGTGGAGCAAGCTTCATTGTGGCTGCCCCAAGGGGCAGGTCTCTGGTGGGCACCTCGGACTTCTGGCTGACGTGATGAGGTGGAGTGACGCCCTTCGGCAGATCAAAGCCCTTTGCAGAGACCATGGTGTCAGCGAAACCAATAGGCTGGGCGAACATTTTGGCGAAGGCCAGGGGTGGAGCCACATCTTCAGTAAGGCTTGGTAGAGGAGCAACCTCCTCAATCGGGGCTTGGGAACGGAGCGACGTCCTCGGCAGTATTCAGGAGTGGAACACTGTTCTCAGCATGGCAGGCAAGCTGGGATATATTCTTTGTAATGCAACAGGGCCAGAAGGAGTCACGGCTGGGCTGACAGGCTGGGGGGCATGCTCAGTAGGGCAGACAGGCAGAGAGAAGACCTCAGCTGGTCGGGAGAGCTGGGCAATATCCCCAGCCATGTAGGAAGGAGGATCAAAAGGTTTACAGGTGATACATTTGACTAGGTCACAAATTGTACATACCTAATTGTTAAGCTTACCAAAGTGCATCGCGAGATGACACATCAGCCAACCATATAAATAACAAAAGTCTCTTTATTAAGAAATATACATGTGACCGTGGAATGTTTTTGTAAAAATTTTTTGTTCTATTCAGGTTGTTAGCGAGAATTATTTAGCATTGCTCGTTCCTAAGTTGTGATAAGCATATTTGTTCAGATATTTACTGATCTAGAGCTGTTGCAACCATCCACTCTAATGTAAAGTCATATCCCAAGATGCAGCACTGACAATATGAGAACATTCAGTAAACCCTAAAACAAGAACAGATTCTGTTTGTTATAGCTGTAGACTTTTTTTTACATTTCCCAGTGCTCCAGCGATGATGCCAAATACTGTTTTATGCAATGTTTCTGTAGAAGCAGCACCAGATAGAGATAGACTCATGAATAATTGAAAGAATAAACAAAAGAAAAGGAAAGGCTAATAATAGCAAATCAGGTGTGTATAAAAACATAATCAGAGATCCTCTGACTACCTCTACCTGCTTCCCAGAACATATCCCAGAGAGGACATACTGTACACAATCACTTTTATCCAAAAATAAAGGCAATATTAGCCATTCGAAAAAACAATAAAAAACACAACCCTCATACATAAACCAAATTGATTCAACTAGAAAGTAAATATACACTAGCAGTGGAATTTAAATTAAGTTCATGAACATTCAGAAGGCACGATTCACACCACCATAATTTGTGATGGGAAAGAAAGTGAAGCTTTTCTCCTGACTGCAGATGAGGCAATGGCCTTCATAATGGTGCAAGATATTGGGAGTCTCTTATTCAGTATGCAGGCAATGTCTCTCAGAACTTAAAGGATTTGCAAACCCTTTAGATACTCGTTAATGAAAATACTGTCATTGATTATGATGTGTTGAAAGAACCAGGTTTATATTGTTATAGCTACGACTATATATTTATGCTGGTTTTAACCAAATGTGATCAATGCACAAAATGGCCACAAGAGTCTGGTCCTGTGCAGGGTTGACTAAAGATTACTCTTTTACCATATAGATAGTCTGTAGATCATATCTCACCTTTGGGGAAATCATCCTGCAGAATGTCAAGTCAGATTCTCTATCAGCTTTTTTCTGACTTTGCATGCTGCATATAAAGCATCAAACAAACAGCGGGTCCAGAATGTAACCCCTGCACTTTTTGCAGTTACTTTTATATTTAATTTAAAATGAATTTTTGGACATTAATCTACACACAGTCCACAGAGACAAACCAAAAAACATCTATATTTTTCCCTTTTTTGTTTTTTTCAAAAGTCAAAAACAAATTTCTCTTATTTAGCTAAGAATTCAGACTTATGGCTAGGGCACACCAAATTGATCTCAGGTGCTACAGGTTTGCTTTAATTTTCCTAAGCTGTGTGTAGGTCTTGCCTAGAGTCCAGCTGTAGCAAATGTAATTGATTAGACATGATCTAGAAAGTGACACACCGTGGTGTATTGAGTTTCAAAAGTCCTCAGTCAGAGATGAGAGAACCTGAAGTACAACCATCTCAGGCCTTTATAGTCGAGTGGCTAAACAGTAGCAAAATTACAAAGATGTCCTTGATAAAAATGCACTTCAGAGTGCACAAGACCTCAAACTGTGGGAAAGATTTACCTCTCAAGATGACATAAACCCTCAGAAGCAAGCCTCAGGGCAAGTCTCAATGTCCTTCAGTGGCATGAAACAGTTGTTTAAGTTTATAGGAAAAGTCTTAGATCAGGGGTGTCAAACTCAAATTCAAAGTGAGCGAAAATTAAAAACTGGAACGAAGTTGCGGGCCAAACTCAATATTTATTGAAAAATTGACTGCAATTGTGCTCGTTTTCCCGTCTCTCCAGATGTGTAATGTTGAACCTTTTCAGGCCAGCTTTAATACACATTTGATATGATCTCGCGGGCAAAATATGTTTACACCGCGGGCGTATCTGGCCTGAGTTTGACACCCATGTCTTGGACGGTACTGAAAAAATGGTCTCCACAAGCAGTCTCCACAGTGCTCTTACTGGATTCTCACACAAAACCTCTACTGTAGCATTTAATTGCTCTCTACAAATACTCCATGCTAGGCTTACTTTGTATCCCTAGTCTCACAAAAAAATTCAGACAACATTATGCACAGCAAAATCCTCCTATGCATTCCTCCATTTGCTTTGAGGAATGCAAAAATTTCTCCATGTTAATTTTCCTTCCCTTCTTTGATTACTGATTACATTGTCCTAGTTTTCAGCTCCAAGCCGAAGTTTTGCTGTTTTCAATCGATAGTTTTTATCTTGCTGCTCAGTATAGAGAACCATAAACTCTAGCTTTATTCTGCAGACGGTATTGTGTACTCTCTTGTGTACTTTAACTAACTATGCAACAAAACAGATTTAAACATTTGGTGAAAATGTGTTTTAAAATCAGTTTCTTCAAAAGTTAGGTTAATAATGAAATAGTAAATATAATTCTATTTGCAGACACATTATATAGTGTGAATTTATTCAAAGCAATTGGAAATGTATTAAGTTGAGAACATTTATTTTTAATATATATATATATAAAACTGCATCGCCAACAAACCCTCTGTCAAGCAGATGACATTATGATTATCTGCCTCACCCATGACAGTGACAAACCTGCATACAGGCAGAAGTTTGAACAACCTGGAGCCAAACACACTCAAAACAGTAGAGATAAAAACAGAACACCCCTTTAATTCTCACCATCCTGAACAGCACTGTGGCTGCTGTGGAGTCATTCAAATTCCTGAGCTATACCATCTCTCTCAGGACCTGAAGTGAGAGACACACGTTGATGCAATCATGAACCAGGCTAAGCAAGAGACATTTTACTAGCTGAGAAATCTCAACGTACCAAAGGAGCTGCTGCATTTTAACTCAGCTGTCATTGAGTCCTTTGTACACTGATTACGGTCTACAGTAGTTTGGTCGGACTGCTGAGAAGATTATTGGTTCTCCTCTGAGAACTGTTTACCCCTAGAGCAAGCACCCAAAAACACCATGGACATCACACATCTGGCTTACGATCTCTGCATGACCAAACACAGACATAAGAACACGAAGAAACATAAGTTTAAACAAGAATGTTTAAACTCATTCTGGTAATTTACTCATGCACAGTATACACATGAACCATTCAGGTTGTAAATGGTTCATACATCTATAAATTCGGATGTCACCATGATCTGTAAATTTCGCATAACATTGTGGCTGTACCATCCATATATTCCTTTTACTTTATTTATTTTTTTATTCTGTATATTGTGCCTAGAACCACAGTGCTTTTTTGTGGCCCGGCATTAAATCTGTCAGCTGAATGTATTTTTTTGGCATCAACAGAGTAAAGAAACACCCCTACCCTCACGTGGGTAACAACATTGCTAATAAATCTAGCGATGCTAACAAGGGGAGCCAAAGCCTCAAAGCTAGCAGTTGCCACATCGTTCTACAAGAAAAACAGTCTTGTACAAACTTATCACAGCAGTAGAGACAAGAGAAAACTAAGAGACAGAGAATGCTAAGTGGATAACCCAAATATATTTGGGTTTATTGCAAATGCTGCATCAAAAATCCTTTTGGGACTTTTTTGAAGGTCTCATCACATATGCATAAGAGAACATATCCAAGTTATTTTCACCACCCGTGGCATTTGGATTGAGTGAAGTAGAAGTAAAATATGGCTGGAGAACTGAACTGCCAGACAGTTTTAAAGCTTTTGTGGGGTTTAATCCAGAAGTAGAATAACAAGGCCAGTTCTCTAGGGCAGCCTCTCCCACACAGACAATCCACTGGGCATCTTCACTATTAGTCATGCTAACAGTGTATACTGAACACTGGAAAGGGAAGCGGGAGAGACATAGAGAGAGACACTGAGAGAGAATAGAAAGAGAGCAGGGAAAAGTGTTCAGTAGTACTAATTGCTCCCAAAGCACTCAGATATAAAGGACTAACATGAGTGAGAAACTGTTATGTCCTTTAGGTTTGTCTTTTGCTGTTCCATTCTCACTGGCCATTTTATTAGCCAACATACAATTTGCAATTTACAGAGAGCCATTACAGGTCAGTTAATATAGTACAAAGCTGTATGTTTAATGGCAAAAATGATTGATCCACAAATCTGTACTGCAAAAGTCTCATATTTACCTTTTGTGGTAAAATGATTAACACTGTTATGTCTACTTTCATAATGCATTTATATGAAGTGCTTATGAATTAAAATTAATATTTTATACTAGATAATCAATACAATCTTCAGATGCTATGTAGGGGGAAATGAGTGCCTTTTTATTATGGATCTCCAGTTTGCCAACAAAGTGTATGTCACAGTCACAATCATTTACCCTAGATCAATAATTCAGTTATATAATAATTTCCACTCACTACAGTGGGTTGGGGATATATTCCAACCTCTTCACTTTATGTACACATTGTGTAACTGATTTAATTGTAAATAGATTTCCATAAATAATGCAATAATGCAGAATTTAAAAAGCAAAAACAAATAAATGTAAAGCAAAAAGGCATTACGTCAAAGTGGGATCATGTTCATATTTTATCATGAAATGTAGAGCTTTTACAAGATTCTAAATGTAGCTTCAGGAGACACCTCTATGCTCTGCATCATGTCCTAGTGTAAACGACACATGAGCAATGCAAACTGCTACAATCTAAGGGAATGTGTAAGAAAAGTTTGTAATGTAGCCTGCATATATTTCAAGAAAAATTATTTAAATTAATAAATCAGAAACAATAAAACTGAATGTGTAACAAGTAAAGTATAGGAGTTGATTCTGAAATCACTCAGGCTGTAAACATACTCACAATCTCAATGTCTTGCTGCTGACTTTTTACTATCTGAGTGGCTTAAGCTCTGTTCCAATAACACATAATTAACAGCCTGCCACCCTTTTTCACACTGGTGCTTATTTTATCACTGCCTGTCTCGTTTCTTTTTCCACACTCAATAATTAGGAGACTAAATAAAAGATTTCAGTTACAGGTGGCATGTGAGAATTTCACTAACTACGTAGTCAGCTGTCAGAGAGACGCCAACTGACAAAGAGCAGTGCTGGCTCATCTATCTTCCTCACTACATCTGTCTCTCTCTTCTTTCTTTTCCTCTTTCATGCTTACGAACAACCTGTCATTCATCAACTAAGCCGTGAGATGCATGTCTGGGCCTGAGATGTCTGTGCAGCTCATAAATTAAATGCAGCTCAAATATCACAAGCCAAGATGAAATTTCCCACTCTAAGTTATGCCGCCTTATTTGCTTATTTATTTTAGCATGATGTGTTAATATGTTCTGCTTGGCTGCACTAGATACCAAGAGACCTATGCTTTTCTTTGTTTTGAACATTTAATGAGGAGGAACATTCTTCCTCCAACTGCTAGTGGAGCAACAGCAGGGAATACGGCAGACTTCCACTGGGAGTGTCCAAGCAACAGAGCTGTGCGATTAGTAATCTTTTTCTATTCTAAATGATGCTCTGTATTCTACATATTACCACAGAAATCAGCCCTCAGCAAAAGTCAAAGCAATTTCAGACCCGCAGCTCTGCAGACTAATTTTTGATGGATGATGATAATGGAGAGAAAACGTATTAGTGTGAATATTCCAATTTTTTTTTTAAATGCCTCCCTGAAGTGCATTAGTTACAGAGAAATATGCTGGGGATTTCAGGGCCATATGGTTCTTGTTTTTTGTCATTTGCAACACCACTGTTACAGTTAAGCCTTACAAGTAATGGAGAGCTTTGATCCACATCTAAGTCACATCCCCTAATAGGACAGGCAGAGGGCTAAGTGCTTGTAGCATATAATTTCCCTTTCCCTTTATCAGTTACTACAATGACCTTCAGCGCTGAAGGAAAGCATCCTATTTCATTTCTGAATTAATTAAACCAGGAAGGTCACTGGCACCAGCATCTCTAAAATACAAAAACTCTGAACCAAAACATACTGACTCAAATATCTTACTCCGAATGCAAATCAATGGAGGTTGTATAAATGTCAGTACTCTATACATTACGGACAATCAGTGTTTTTCAACACCAGTCCTGTAGTAGCTGTGTCCTACATACAGTGTTTTAGTGCTTTTCCTGATCAATTATACATGAATCAAGATAGTAGACAACCTGATTTGGACTGAACTGGGTTTTAGAGCAGTGAAAATACTGGTGTAGGATAATGCGGAATAACAGTCCAAAGATAACTACAGCTGGAATTCACCCATGAACGGGATGCTATTGCGTCACAGGTACATCATTTAGTCTAACTAAATCAGGATGCTACTTAGAGAATATTAGATACTCCACACATGCAGTGTAGATCCAGATATGTTTTCCATTTAATGTAATTTTTGTGCATGTGAATGAATAGCAAATTTATTTACCTACACATTAATATTTAAAAGTGTATATTCTTAAAAGTGATTATGACAAAAATAAAATTGTCTTGGTAAAGTGACAGTTGCAGAATTTGATATTCTGAGGAATGTATGCAAAACAGGTTAGTTTTATATTATGGCTGCTATAAACAACATTTATTTATCAAGCCTCTCATTTTTCTATCATCTAAAAAGAAAAAAAAAACAGATTGTCCAGTTATGGAAAGTTAAGTTCTCTTTCCTGAAAGATTTTTGACCAATACAAAGCACTGGTACAATAAATCAGATTCAATACATGTGGAGGTTCATGATTAATTATAGATTACGCAATGCTACTGTGTATTTAAAGTAAAAAGCAAATAATTAAAGCCAATTGTTTTGGTACATAAGAAAAATTAAGCCATACCTTCAGTCTCTCTGACACTCCATCAGTAAAGCTTATGGTGTACTCCTCCACCTTAGGCACCTTCATCTTTGCCTTGTTCTTCTGCTCCGTCTGGTATTCAGTCCGTGTTTTTACCACAACCTGCACAAAAAAGTGGGTAAACAACAAAAAAAAATACAAAAAACAACAAACAAACTCAAGAAAAGCTTTTACCTGATCATTATAATTAAGTTGCTTTAGCTTGATGGGACTCTGTGAAAATTCTGAAATTGTGAACTACCTAGACTTCTGTAATTGGAGGTATTTTTGGTAGAGAATACATAACATTTCTTTAGATCTTACTGTAATCGCTTTGCTTCCTCTTGTTTAAACTATTGTTAATGCTTAACATCCAATGGCTCTTCTAAATTATAGTCCATTTAATTTTCTCTCCCAATCCCTACTCCACAAGATATTTATCAAGAGTGGATACATCTTTCCCTTTCAGTACAGTGTTTACCACCTATTTTTCATCATCATTTTTTAAAAAGCTAACTACAGGTCTACATTCCCCAAAACCCTTTCTTGGAGAGTGGTATTTTTTTTTTCCCAATTAGCTTCCAAGGCCCAGTAGTCTCCCTCATATTTTGATATTAAGGGCATATTGACTCCTTGCAACTAAGGGCAGTCCATCTGGCTCTTAAGTTATTGCTGATTTTTAAACAATGCCATCTGTGTCTTTGGGTGTGTCTTTTTTAGTAGTCACTTCTGTTAAAAGATAAGGAAAGTTACATGCTGTGGCAGCTTGCCTTGCATACATTGATGTCCAATTAACTCTGTGGTGGACTTTGGGCAAAAAGGTTTCTGTCCAAAGTCATAGTACCCAACTGTGTGAGTCAGTCCATGAAACTTGCAATCTTGAGTGAGGGCTCGCTTGAAGAGCACTCATTTCTGTGCTGTGATTCTGGTATTAATTAGACCAGATAGTAGCAATCTCCTCCTCAGACAAGTTCAATTACCATGGAGAAAAAAAAAACACAGGCTGCTCTCATGTCTAACCAGAGGCTGGTCATTGGATGAGGGTCATCATCTTGGCCTATAAGACACATGGGTGCCATCCTCTACTGCAAAATGCCATTACACAAGGACCATCTTCTCCATATGAGCCTTATTTATGGAGGCACCTCTCCAGGAAATCCGTGTATTTTTATTTAAACAAATGAACATCTTTAAATTCAGTAACAAGAACCTGACTTGTTCCTTTTAATGTTGTTCATGCACGTTAACCGGGCATTACATTATAAATCTTATTTACAATAATGAATTCATTCAGCTATAATAATCAACAATCCTGTTAAATTACCCAATATTGGCTAAACATTAAACTAGAAATTGAGATGAAATGTGTCAAGTAAATATCTACAACTGTTAAAGAAGGCTTAATCTGAATAAAAAACACATTTTAATTATGCAAAGATTGCTTTTATTTATGTTTTTCAGTTTTCCTTGTTTGCCACCTTGTATAACTGTACACTTGACACTTTTTTATCCTCCATATTCACATGTTGGGTTACGAGCCCATCCGAGGCCAACCAGACTAGATATCTCAAGATCAGAACAAATTTCAAATAAGCATCACTGTCAGCATACTCTGTGTCTTATGATTGTTTTGCTACAATGGGTTTAGGAAATGAGGTTAAATTGGTGTCCTGGAAATAATCTAGTTGCCTTGGGAAATAATGGCCTAATTTATTTCCCCTAGATTGCTTTTTGTCATGCATATAAAACCAATCACATCTCTTCAGTTGCCTTCTAAATGTGTCCCTTACATCAACCCTGGACTGATTAGGTCTGTTCTTACAAAGCGTTTGCATTCTGTAAACAGAAATGCCTCAAATCCGACCAGACTGAAGGTTTTCTTTGTTGTTAGCATACACGTTTACAGAACTGTTGAAATCCTAAGTGCATTTGACAGTGAATATATAATCCTAAAGCCAAAGCCCTGACAGTTCAAGGCCGGTGTTACCAGAACAACTTTGACACATATCCAGTATTTTGTCACCCTATATGTAAATGAGCAAAAATAAACAGAATGAATAGAAATATCCTGAACTTTAACAAGTGGGTATGCGGTTTTATCATCAATTACTAGTTTTATTTGAAAACAATATTTAGTATAAAGCGGTATATAGTGTATATTGTGTGGTATTGTGTGGTATAGTGTAGTATAATGAGTAGTTTTGTAGTAGCTATAGTAGAATCTATATAACAATAATGCAAATAATAATAGTGCATATTAGAAAAAAATTGTGTCTAGTGTCAAAAGAAAAAATGGACAGAGTAACACCAATCTGCCAAAAAAAAAGAATGAGTTACATTCCATAACATACAATTGTGAAGATAAATATCTCACCAGCTACAGTAAAAAAGATTCTGAGAAGCTAGAGAAATCTGACAAGGGTCAAGGGTAAAAATCAATAATCTATGATCTTGGTGCCCTCAGGGGGCAATGCATGTTCTTTGTGTAATATTTGTGTTCATGCTCTTAGCTTTCAATAAATCTTGAAATATAACTACAGGATTCCAATAGATGTTTACACACATTTCTGTAACATAGAATTATTATTAATAACCTAGTATAACTATGAACTATTATAAACTTTTATTTAAAAAGTTATTTATTAAAATTAGCAAAAGCCAGAATTTTTATTTTAAACATATATTTCGAATCATATTGTGTAAATTTATTTCGAAATTGTGTTTATTGTAGTGTTTTAGTTCTTGTAGAGTTTTTTCTTTTTAAAGTCCATCAATTTTGTGTCTGATTGTTAATGACTGTTATGCTGCATGATGTCCAAAAGCACATTCATTCATTCATACCTTCGTTCCTTTTAATCATATAGTCTCTCCAACAATGTAGAAATGTTTCACATTGGATTTTTTATTTTTCAAAAAAAGGAATCAAAAACTGATTTTAGAGAGCTACAAATATTGCGATATGAGAAATGTCTGAGACAAAAAAAAAAAAAAAAAGGAGATGGCTGGTTCTCTTCAGAAACCACAATGTACAGCATAATGAAAGAATCATAAAAATCCCTTGGCAGATATGTTGGAGTGGGAGTGGGGTTTTGTAAGGTTAAGTGGATGTATTACTCATGGTGCAGAATAGCAGAATGCTCTATGCGTACGTGTTGAAAGGTTGACCAGATAGCAGGTGCATGCACTAACTGTGCTTTTCTTAGTAGAATCACAAATGAACCAAAATGCAATTTGGCTTTAAAACAGTCTCTTTATTTTTTAAGTTAAAATCCTTGACTTGTATACTGACCCATGTTCCCTGAAATCTTGAGATCGTCATGAAATAACACGCAAAGCATCTTATTCATCCATTTGTCTTTAGTACCCACTTTATCCTGGCTAATGTTGTGATGCCACTGAAGCCTATCCTAGAAAGACTGGGTGTGAGGCAGGAATAAACGCTGGGTAGGATGGGCTCATGTCAGCGTGCAAAATTACAAAATTAAATAAGGGATAGGGAGGGAAATTTTGTATTATATATCATTTCAATCCTTTCGGTCTCACAGAGGACAGACAAAAGTATGCATTTATACAACAATAAACTTAATTGTACTTCTCAGGCAAGCCTTTGAGAGATCGCAATAAATATATTCATGCCGGCGGCGAAGACTCCATTATTGTGATACGTTGTAAGATCAGATGAGTGCTTATGTAAGATGATCAGGTGGCTGTCAGGACAGAAATGTCCCTTACCTTGTCTGGAGCTTGGTAGTGAAGACTAGTAACATCCAAGGGCGTGATAAGGGGAACCGTCTGAAATCCATCTTCAACAGTCACTGCTTTAATCCCTTTGTCCTGGAGATTACTCCCAAGTTTAACCATTTTTACCTAGTGATCTCCTCTTTCTCCAGCCTGTAAAATAACCATTTTTGGTTGGGGAAAGCCACACTCATATTTATGATGTATTCTCACACACACACACACAAAAAAAACAACACAAATACACACTAAATAAATAAATAAATGATTTTTTTGGTTGGTTTTTTTTTTTTTGCCTACCTGACTGCATCCTTATGAGGTCGTAATGAAGCTTTACATTTTCGGTTATACATAAAATATTTCGCAGGAAATTATAGTGCAAAATACTACATGTAAAATCCTTGTGCATAAATATGCTGTTTATATAAGAACCCAGGTACAAGCAGTAATGTCTTGATCAGGGACCCCAACATGAACACAAGCGACACAACAAAATCATCATCATCATCATCATCATCATCATCACAATAATAATAATCAGCAATTTTGATGGTTTCTTACCAGACACAGCTGTGTATCTCAGGTATATTTAAGCGCTGATCAGTAATGTACACTCACCAAAACAATGAGCGCAGTTTCTGTTGAAGGCGGTCGGGCGGAGACGTGCACGCGCAGCTGTGAGAACGAGGAGGAGGAGGAGAAGAAGAAGGAGGAAGAAGGAGGCAGTATGGAGGAGGTAAGACACTGCGCTCCGTGAAACACACCGCTCCTCCACACGCACAACCGAGCCGACGCCGCTAGAGGGATCCAGAGAAAATCTAGCATTGGGCTTTTGCCTAAGTGCCCGTTTAATTCGGATGTAATGGCAGTGGGTCAGAGCTATAACAAAGCTGGAGCTGAACGCCCCCTGCTGCCTGTGTGCAGTCTGACACGTGGCATACAAAGAGGCGTCTGTTAAAGCTTGAGGATTTTTTCAAGAAAATAATGAGGCATTAAATAAAACACATTTGAATAAGAGAAGATATTGTCTTTCTGTAACACACCGAATTAATTTTTTATTGGATACTTGGCATTAAATGTTGCACTGATGTGCGCTTCCATTTCAGCACACTGTGTTAATAGTGTCTAATCGCCACCTGGTGGGGGATTGCAGATGTAACACATGTTCAGCGACTAACTGCTTAGTGGATTTGCTCATATACCAGTAACCGTGTAACTGATTTTGAGGCGTTAAAGACTGCATATTACATGAACAGTTCTGTCTTTAAGCCCCCATCACTGAATAGTACACAACAATGATGGAACTGTAATAAATAGACATTCAGTGCCACCCAAATGAGGATGGGTTTGCTTTTGAGCCTAAAAAGAGAATTTAAGAGAGTTAAACAGCACTGAGAAGAAAAACTGGACCTCCATGTTTGACATGTAGTTAATATTCATGCAAAAAAACAAAAACAAATAACAACTAGTAATGCATTCATAGTGATGCAATTTGCATGTAAATTTTCAATTTAAGCAAAAATAATGATGAAAATCTTGTGCATTTAATGCTAACAAAAAAAAAAAAAAAAAAAGCAGAAACCCAAACTACAACCTGTCTTAATTTTCTTAATGAATTTAATTTAATGAATTTTAATTTTTGAACCACTACAAGGCCATCCAACATATTTTCAACAAAATTCTCAGTTGGACCCTAACTAACAGCAAGTTGCGGATTATCTTAAAATATGTGGGAATCCACAGCGGGACCGCTTTTATACTATGTTTTCACTAACAAATTTCATATTTTTTTAAAAACACTTTCTTCTATGAAAGTGACAATGTCTAGATGAAATCACTAAGGTACCATTGGGTCTGCAGGGGTGCCTCCTAAATTCACATATTTTTGGAACTCACGGGGGTCTTAGAACATAACGTTCCGAGGGGCCCATGTATATGGAAAAACCTGGACACCTGACTACCACATTAAAATTGAGTCCAAATCTATCTTTTTTATTAGTATAATATACAATGTATACTATGTTAAAATCCATATTGCACCATACCAGTATTCTATTCTATACTAGTAAACCTCTAAACCCTGTTCAGAACCTTGAATTTCATTATCATCATTATCATCATCATCAACATCAACATCAACCTCATTATAATTTCTATCAATCCCCCTTCACTAGGATGGACTTGGATATCGCATTCAATAATGAGCTCACTACCTATGCTGCAAAAAAAACTTTCTTGGCTTTCACCACATCCCTCTTTACCTACTGTCACATCTTCTTGTACTCGTGCCTACTTTTCTCATCACTCTGCTGATCCCAGTTCGGTTTTCTCCTTATGCTCTCCTGCACCTCCTCATTCCACCACCATGTCCCTTTTTTTTTCTTTCTCTTTCCAGATGTCACACGTCACAAGTACGTTCCTAGCTGTTTTCCTTATCACTTCTGCAGTAGTTGACTTATTAATCTCTATTATTAACATCTTCTACATAGAACATAGTCCACCTGTGTGCACCTTCCACTGCTCATATAAGTCACCCTATGATCCTCCTTCTTCTTAAAATATGTGTTTACCACTGCCACAGTTTTTCTAGATTTAATCGCTGCATTTGACACTATAGATCATGACCTTCTCCTAGATCACTTACAGAATTACATCGGCATGCAGGGACAGGCATTAAGCTGGTTTAGATCCTACAGGTCTGATAAGATAAGACAAGCCTTTTTTTGTCCCACAGTGTACTTACTTACAAAGTCCTAAATTGTTTGGCTCCCATGTATCTATCACGCTACAATCCATCACTCACTTTAAAATCTCAAAACTCTGGACTTCAAGTAGTAGTTTCTAGAATAGTAAAGTCCACTTAAGGTTGTAGAGGATTCTCATAACTCAGACACACTCTTTTCTTTTTAGCAAGGCCTCCACATAACACACATCACATATCATAACTTTGTGCTCCTGTACCTCTGATCACATGCACATTATAAACTTGTGCTTATTAATATTATGAACAGCAGCTACGCTAATTCCTCTTCACTGCTTCTCTTTCTCTCCCCATCCCGAGGCATCCTGAGGTTTCTCCAGCTCCGGTCGTGTCCCACCTCATAAAAAAATAAATATAT